>SNQJ01S0012258.1:45391-89935 GCA_010110895.2 Picea sitchensis | reverse complement strand
GTTGGCACTCACATTGCATTTTTCATTTTTGTGAAACCCTTTGTATATTGAGCTGAGGTTTAGTTGGGGCTTCACACCCACATGGAAGAATAAACAATTCTAATTTAATGTTGAGTTTAGAAGGGGTTCCTAAACTCACTCATTAGACTCCTATAAAAGAAGAGGCAATGTGAGGAGATGCTTATCATATCTCATTTGTGACATTATGGAGTTGGCATAAGTGAGTGAGCACTTGTGCCAAAAAGATTGGGAGGCAAAATTTCCTCAAGGAAATTATTCACTTTGGGAAATCTGTCCTAGGGTTTCTGTTCTTCTTTTCTGAATTTTTCAGCCAAGAGAGAGAGGCCACACATCTGAGAGGAGCAGCAGTAACAGGTCGTACAGTCCGTACAGGTGACATCATGGTCCATACAATTTGTATCGGCCGTACAAGTGATGTATGCAGTCATACATTCCGTACAGGTGACGTCAACAGGCCGTACAGCAGGTTTGCAAGTTGGAAGGGTTTTTCCGGAATTTGCTGAAAGTTGTAATTTTACCAGGAGGACTGTTTTTGTCCTCAAAATTCTCAAATCTGAAAATTTTACAGAACAGAAATTTTGTGTCTCTTGTGCATGGTTGTTTTCTATTTTTCTGTCATAACTTCAATGTAAAATTATTCAGTGATAACAGCCCTACTTTACTGTTTGAAGTCACTTGGAGGTAATTTTCAGATCTGAAATTGAATGCATTAAATTGCCATTGAAAATTTGACACAAACCCCATCCACTTGGACACTGAATCCTAGGAGTGATCTTTGGGCCCAACATGTCTCTATCTACTTACATGAAAAATGTTGCTTTAGTTCTATGTTTATGGGCTTCCATGCCTGCTAGATTATGGACTCTTATTACCGTTAGCTTTTAGACATTAAGGACATTTTTCAAACTACAGCGCATCTTGGCACAACGCTACTTTTCTACAATTCTTGGACCTTGTTAAAGATGACAATGCCTATATTTTTCGGCTTGCATTCAGAGTGGTAGGCCTGGTTCTTAGGGGCCTCAACCTCTACTGATTTGTGCCGTTTACCTATATAATAATAGAATAGACTCTCACTTCCCAAAAATACAAATTTTACATAAAAAGTATCTTTTCCATATCAGCAGTTTCACACATAGAGATAAAATCCCAAACAATGCTTCCTTGTGTTTAAGACTAAGAAACAGCAATACCTCTCTCTCTCTCTCTCTCTCTCTCTCTCTCTCTCTCTCTATATATATATATATATATACACACACACACACACACACAAAGATTTTTTCCAAACAAAACCTCGCACGAAGACCCAATGGATGCTTCTCCACAACCACAGATGGAGAGAGAGATTTTTTTCAAGCAAAACCTCGCGGAAACACCCAGGGATGCTTCCCCACTTCCGCGGATGGCATCCCTAGTAAACCTGTCGGTGTAGACTAGTGCACCTGAGCCAGCGAGATATGAAACAGGCGGCTGCTGGCATGGAACCAGCCAAATGCCCAACAACAATGGAGACAACCAGTTGATCCAGCCCCTTGGGTTCTCTCTCTCATATATCTATATGTGTGTGTGTGTGCATATATATATATATATATTCACAAAGAAAATAGTTTAAACAAAATTGTTTTAGTAATATTCATCTAAATTCCATTTAATAAAGAAAACCCATTTGGAAACTTCAACAAACAACAGAACATACCACGATTGTCAAATGTTTCAGAAACAACTAAAACTGCAGAAAACATATGTCGATTCTTTGGAGATATACGCAACTTTTCCCTTAAAATCCAATCCCAGATGCGGTAAAGATCTTCGGAAATCTATCAAGGAAAAGAATGCTGGAGTAAGAAAGACACACTCTTAACTCTAAATTCATTTACATTGCAGTCATGGATATCCAACCATGCATGAGAGATAAAATTTAAAATAATCAATATCCTTTCACTCATCAGAATTTTGTTTGAAAGATAGAATGCAACTTGCAAAAGCAACCAGCAGTCATTTCATTCAGAGTTATTGTACATAACTGCTTTAAAATCAATTTCATTATACCTGCTGCACTGAATAAAACTGAGAAACATTAAGATGGCCTCGACGAATCGGCTGCCGCAAGAAATATGGTTCATCAGGAGCAATTCTCAGGGCCTCATCACCACATATAAAACTTCTGAAAGTATGGGCACAATCATTTATTTCATCATCTCCAGAGCCATTGACTTCATCCATGCCTTCAGGTTTTACTTCATTCATATTTACATCAGCTGCAGAGTTTACATAAAAACCATGAGATTCTGAAATTTCCAAAGGTAGCTTCCTTTTCCTAACTAAGAAAGCTGCTTCCATTTCCCAGCTACGAAAATAACATGTGGGAACAGGAGTGGCTTCTCTCCAAAATTAAATAGTGAACAAGAAAATTTATCCAAGTCACCTGTATAACACTGTTAATTATCACCAAAATTTTCATATGAAAAATAATGGAAATATGAAAATTCCATTCACATATAAATTAAAATATTACTTGGTTGAATCTAGTTGTGAGTTGTGACACTTAACGTTGCGAGTCATGACATTGAAAATTTCAAATGATAATAAAAGAATCCTGTGCCATAAAGGAAATAGTGGCAAGGGCGATTTGCATAGAGATTGATAATTCAAAGGCCAAGCAATTGTCCAACATCTGAAGGACACAGTCGGAAGAAAACGCAGTCGTGAAATCTCAGTACCATAATGGGATTAGATTCCAGACAATTATCAGTTAGAAACTTGAATACACACTAGATCAATGGAATCCACTAAAATTATGATCAAAGTAAAGACTAAAGTAACATGGAAAAGATTGGATCCAATGACCTTTTTGTTAGGACCCTGATCACTCGAAAAAGAGAACTGTTCATCAAAGTACAAGCACATCATTCAAAACAAAACAGGCCAAGGACCATAACAAATGTTAAAAGGGGTTCACTTGAAAACAGAAAACAGTGCTGTAGCAAAGGAGACGGGAGAACTTATACTTCTCTCATTGATAGCACCAAACTGGGCCTTCAATTCCAGAATATGACAGAGCATTTAAGGAGTAGAAATCAGATGCTATGCAAGCATCCTCTGTCAAGAGTTTTATTACCTTTGTATTTTAGGGATCGGGCCCTCTTCTTGTTATTGTATTGAAGAAGGACTACAGGTAGAATAGGTGATTGATGGTGGAAGATATTTCTTATGTTTTGATCTCCTTGCTTCTATTTGCCAACGACATGATCCTCTTAGCCTCATAACCTAAGGGGCTTCAAAGACAAATTGAGGCACTCTCCAGTTTTGGCGATCTTTGATAGTTGATGGTCAACCTTAGTAAAACTAAGGTCGTGATCTTCAATGTGAGAAAGAATGCTCTCTCTGACTACCACTTCCACTTCCAAGGGGAGAAGATTGAAATTACCGCAGCTTACCCTTACTTGGGGGTTCAGTTGTCAGGGCCACAATTCAACTTCATATGCATGGCAAGAGAAGAATGTTTTGAAAAAATGCTTCATCTTTTGGTAATTTCGCCACTCCATAAGATATTATTGATGCAGTCCTAGGTTGAGGAAACAGGGCAATAAGATCTTCGAAGCTTCAAATCATATTGCCACATTGTAAATGGATCAATCCATCCTGGATTAATTTTTTTGGAACTGTTTGTTGATAAGGCATTCAATTGGGACTTCTTGATTGCAACCCCAAGTATGCTGGTAAGTTAACCAGTGCATGCGAAAACACTTGTGATCAAGGTGATGATAAAGTACCCTTCTAACTTGCTCCTTCTTGATCTCAATTTTAGTATATTCTTGATTCATTTTAAGTCAAATATTTAAATATTCGCCACAAGCTTGTGTTCTTTAGTCAATCGATGATATCTAATTAGTAACAACACTCAGATTTTTAATTTCAGTAGGGTGACCACGAGAGGTTAACCAGGTTGGTGAAGCAAGGCTCTTGCCTTAGCCCCCACCAGGGTTAAGTCTCACAAAAGTGGTTGCCTCACCCACGCAAGGGTAGCCTAGGAACCATCGTGGTCATTAAGTCTGGTCAGGTGGCCTCATGCCCCTCTAGATTAAAACAGCAAGTGGTGTCCCACCTTTGGGTGATGATCGTAGGTTTCTTGGATTTAGAATCTTGGATAGTTCCTCTGGAACTGTTCTCAAAACCCAATTTTAGTTGAGTCTGTAAGGCTCTTCTTATCCGCAGTTTGTTTTTTGGCTTCCGAAAACATTTTCTATTTAACTGCATCAAGATGTTGGAGATATTACACACTCACCTAGTGATTATTTTTCCTAAGTTTGCTAGCCTAATGTTGAGGACCGAGGTAGATGAGAATATTCTCTCCCACGAATATTCCCTATTTTTTGGAGAATCACCTAAAAAATAGGGGTGCCTTCCCTCTTCAGTTGAGACTCGGTTAGACTAGTGGAGGGCAACTCATGCATGCAGTTCACCTCGATTTTCTCACTAGGAGGGCACACATCCCATGCATGAGGCCAGGGCGGGCGCATATCTCATGCATGCATGCTTTTCTCTCACCTTCACAAGTGAGACTCAGTTAACTAGTGATAGCATTGATAGTTGACTTAGACTAGGTGGCAAATAACTCTGGTTTCTGCTAGTGAGTGTTTTGATCACTGTTGATCACTACTATGGTGTTTCCGATCATTCTAGGTCCTATCTATAGCACATTCACTTAGCCATGCAGTTATCTATGGCGCATTCACTTGGCCATTGGGATATATATTGGGTGCATTATTCATCCCACTGTTGAATATATCACCGAAATATCGGATATGTCGGATATGTCGCCGATATTTTCCCCTGGCCGAAACTTTCCCCCGAAGATTTCGCGACATATCCGAAACTTTGAAAGTGTCCCGACACTTTCAATAACTCACGACATTTTGCCAATGTGTCACAAGTCGATACAATATGTCGGCTTGTTGAGGTTTTTTGCGGGTGATATTTGTCTCAACACCTACGCACTTACTTTTCTTTGACACCTGGACAAAACGTTGACCTGGAAATGGTTGTTCATCTCAACACCTTCAGACAATTTTCACCTATGCGCTCACTTATTAACACTTGGGTTCTTGAGTGATATTTGATTGATGTTAATACGCTTCTCCCCGAGTGGGAATTTACCTTGACAGTGGAGACTTGGAGCTACAACTTGGCAATCTGATTTACCATATGTAAGTTTACCTTTAACGTTTCATTTTATGAGGATTAGTGGCATTTTAACATTTTCAACTAATGGGATATATCACACATTTCTAGTGGAGAGTGTTTTGTTGTTGTTTATATACGCCGAGGGTTCTATTCTCTTCCGACGCGTTGAGAAATTCACACCTCTCATGGGATTTCCATTGGCACCATGTGTATGATTTTCCGAATCGTGGCTTGCATTGATTGTTGTGACTTTGATCTCGGTGCTTGTGACATTTGGAGGATCGTACTTGGTTTGGGATTGGTTTAATCATTGGAAAGACCCAAGATTTTACAAAGCTAAAATTTAAAATAAAGGTATATAAAAGAAAAAATATATTTTTACTTTTTATACATTTTAACATTTGCCTTGATTCCTAGTGCTTGGAGATTAGATAAGCAACCCAGTATTTTTTATTTGTCCAATTAGAACAAAATCATTTGATCATTTGATCACATTTATTTTGATCATTTGATATGATTTTGTATCTACTATCATCCTATCAGGAACATGTTTCAAAATTTTCAGTTTAGTAATGATATGTGACCACTTGACATCTTATGCATCTTATTTATTGGTTGTATTTTCATATTTATGTAGCAAAGTGTTTATTTGATGTTGTTGTTGCTTTACAAGTTTAAAATTTTGAAAAAAATGAGTGTTTTTGTATTTTTTTGAGGTCTTGCGACATTTTCCGCCGATGTCGCCGAGAAGTTACATTCCGGACCCTCGCCAAAACTTTCCCCGACACGACATATACAGCATTGATTCATCCTACCATTCATGTAGTGTTAATACAATTCTATTCTCTCTCATTCTTGCTTCTCTCTCTCTAGTTCTTTTTGCAAGCTTTGTGTGAATTTTCTCTAGCTAGGTTCTCTATGAAAGGTTTCAGGGTTTCACCCAAACTTCACACAAGAGATGTCTCTTTGTCAAATCTTCGAATTGATATTTCCCTTCATTTTAATTGTTTAACTTCGGTAAGTAAGGTTTGACTTTGATTTCTTAGACAAGCAATTTCCTTATCCTTGTCTAAGGAAACTTTGTCGATATTTTTCTCGTTTCCTATTGTTATAGTTCCTAGTCACATTGGATAACGACATCTCCTAGAATTGGTGCTTAATACTAGACTTGCAAGTTACAAATCATTTTCTTTGATTCTCATAATAGTTTCTTGAAATTATTTTCCTTGTTAACCCACTCTCCCCACTTACATTGTAGTATATGCACTCCATATTGAAGATCTCCACTACCATTCTCAAGATATTTGATTTTATTTCACTCAAACTTCATTTACCTTCTAATGATTTACTACTTTTCATTTTAAATGATTGACTTCATTGGTCAGAAATTGGTTTTCATCCCATGGATTACAAACTTCAAAAATTTGGTTTACATATTGTTTCCAAAGTTCTTACAAATTTTCCTTTAATCACTCATAATGTTCCATAAACATTCCCTTCACTTGAGTCATGGTTATTATGACTTATTTATAGTACCCTTGGGACTTAGGACCTGTTGACCACCTATTTCAACTAGGGGTCAACTCCATGTGCTATGAAGATATGTACCTAGTGGTACAACCAATTTGAAGATTTTTTCTCCACAGGGCAAATTTTGCCCCCAACACGCTTTTCAATGTAGTCGAAATTTCCGCTCCCTTGCGTGGGATAATATTGTAATATGCTAGCATGAGTCAATTTTTATCTAGTTGCCTAGGAATTTATCATTAGGGAAGTCCTTTCATCGAGTGTTTTTTTTCCTTAGGTGATTAACCTTGCTTAACTGCAATTTTAATTATCCTTGAGTTTTTCACTCACAAATAATTCTCCAAAGTGGTGAAAGGCGTTCTAATGATCGAGCCCATGGGGTAACTAAGGTCTAGGAGTGTTGTAAGTGGTGAAAGGCGCTCTAATGATCGAGCCCAATAGGCGACTAGGGTCTAGGAATATCGTAAATGACCAAGCTAGGATACTTCCTAGAGTCTTATGAATTCCATAAGTTTGATAGGATAAATAATTAAAATTCTACAAACTGGGATTTTTAATTGTCTTTTATGTAAAATGCAAGTGGTCTTTGGGGATTTTTAAGGCATGAGTATCAAACAAAATGGTTCTATGAAACCCCTATACCTTTGGACCAAGTATCAACTCATTTTGACAAGTTTGCTCATAGTTTTGGGAAACCGAATCATCGTGAGGGTCCAACCCCAACTGTGAATCGAATCAGTAATGATTTGGTCAAACCGTTTCAATGAACCTGTTTTTAAAAAATACATAAAATATTTAAATTTTTAATCTTAAAAATATATTTTAAGATTTTAAATCATGTTTCCAGCATTATAGACAACTAGAGACAACATATCCAAAGTATGCTCATGAATATATCAAATGGGTACCAAGTGTAATACATATCTAGAGATCGAACATTAATATATATATAATCAAGGAGGCTTTAGAGTCAAAATGGCCTCAGTCCTCTATAGAACACAACAACAAAACACATACTAGTAAGAGTCAAGACTACAAGTCACTATCTCATTGATCAACATGACCAACGATCAATCATCACTACTACTAGAAGTAGAAATGGCATGGGAATCCTCACCCTCGACATCATCATATGACTCAGAATCGGACTCGGCCTCAGACTCAACACCATCAGGGACATCTGTGACTACAACCTCTGAAGTTGTACTAACTATAGTAGTACGAGTACGACCACAACGAGGCACACAAGGTATACGACAAAGAACTATGCATGCCTGTAGCCCACTAGGCTCCCTTGTCTCTGAGCACTAGAATCGGACCACGAGGGTTCTACAGGATTCCGTGATTCATCTAAGCGGTTCCTCTCTGCAAGCTCCATCTCTATATCGTGGTCAACATCAAACTCTGGTGTGTGAGTCTCTACTACCCAATCTCAAGTTGGATCAATATCATCCAACAAAATGGGATCTGAATCAGGTCTTTTGTTAAACAATTGGTTGCTCGGAGTCGAAGGTTGTACTGCACGAAGATTAGATCATTTAACTATTTTTGTTCTAAGTGGTTTCTCTTCTACGTGTGAATCCTCTCAAAGACAGCCCAATTAAGGCTCACACCCGGAAGCACTGCAAGTTTGAATCAACACTTTAATTGCAAACTTTTGCAATTGTGGACAATGGTTGCCAAATGACTCCCAAAGGGTCGTGTGAAAAACATAGTTAGTCGAGTTAGTTCTTTGAAGTAATAAAATTTAAAGTATATAAATTTAAACACTTGAACTTTAAACTTTGGAATTGTTACGTGGCTCATCCACATCCTTTGCAATCTTTGCTAGGTTCTTGGCGAAGGTACCTGTGGCTCTAGTAAAACAAGTGATCTATCGATGTATCTCCAACTGATCACTCTATAACATATGCCAAGGCAATCAATCACACATCTCTAATCCTCCCACCACATCTTCTCCAATGACTCTATAACCATATCTTTGAGTTCAGAACACCTGCTGCATGTATAGGGTTATGGAGTTGATTGTTCCATCTGACGATCAATGATGTCCAAATAGGCCCATACTTGGACACTCATCCTTGTATGATGCCTTTATTTGCTCCTTTGCATGATCCATAGCCTCATAATTGTAAACTCATGGCCAATGTTTCCCCATCCACTAGCCACAACACCTTAACAAGTGGCTAGGCAATTTTCACAATTTTTGTTGCCTTTTTCCAAAATCAGATCATTAACTTCTTTTTGGTGTCTTTGCCATCCTGTCCGTGGGTCAATTGATTCATTCCATTCATCAAATGCAAACATCTTTTACAAGTTACTTGATTGGGAAGCCATAGATTGCAATTTCAAGAAGTGAGTTGCAAATCTATTGATGGCAGGCCTAAGAAGTTCTATTTTCTCTGTTTTGCCTCATCAAGCCTTCAAACCCATGAGTGGTTGTAGATGTACTTTGGTGGAGTGCTTGGCATGCCTCTCCCAATGCTCTTTTGATCCACTTTGCCTACAATGTCCTCATGCTTGAGGTCTATGCAATGTGTAGCACATGGGGTCCAAATATATTTTGTGTTTTCATCTAACACTTCCTAGGTAAGAACATAGTTAGAGGGTAATTATCCGGTGATGACTTAAATAACATTCTCCACCCCACCTCCATAATATATAACAACCTCATCTAATAGTTCAAACAACAAGTTTGCATCTTTGACCCTATCAGATGCATCAATTGATCTCAAACATGGTTCTTGTGGCAAGAGACAAGGAATTTATGATTGTATGGTTCTTTCTATCAGTCCATCCATCTAATATGATGGTACAACCTGTTTACCCAGATACTTTGAACTTCCTCAAGTATTCTTTCAATGGATCTGACCTCTTTTGCAAAAAGAGATCCCCTCAAATCATGATTACTAGGGCCTTTGAAGCCCCTCACACAAGCAATAATGGAATCCCACATAGGTTGGTAATATAGAGAGATTGCTTATGAGTTCATAGCTAGATGGTGGTATCATCTAGCTATGTACTCATAAGCAACCTCTCTATATTGTTTCTTCCAATGGTCATCTAAGGTGGGTTGACTTTGAGTGGGTTGATTTGAGAAACATTGGCATTGTTTGAGCTAGAAGTGGGGGGAGGTGTGAAGTAGCTTTGGATGGTATTCCTCTCTTTACTTTTAGGCGGATTCATGGTATTTTCACTATCAAGGGGAGGAGGAACATAATGAAAGGGCTCTCTATTTCTAACACCCGTAGAATGAAGAGATGGAGAGTCCCCATAATCAAAAGTATTACGTCTCACATTTGTACCTTACGCCCCTCTTCCTCCCTATTTCAGCCTCGTATATTTTTTTCCCTAGCCTCATCTTGTTGGTAGTCATTAAGTACTTTTTGTATCTCTTCTCTAATAGGCCCAATAAAATCCAATGGTGACTCACATGATTTAACTTTGCCTCTAACACCAACCAAGTGTTCTTCAACCTACTTTAATGCCACCCTCCCCCAGCTCTTTGATGCATTTTTGACAATACTTACAATACATTAGACCTTCAATCACTTCAGCATGAACCCATGCAACATCTCTACTTTTTGGGGCCATTGTAAATTTGTAAATGAAAACTCAAAGGATAAAACAAAGGTGCAATTTGCACAATGAAAGCAATCTGAAAATGCAAAGAAGGAACCTTTGTCTTAGACTCTTACAAGTTTCAAAGTTTCAAACATTCAACAATCAAGATTCAACTTTCAAGATGGAAAAAATGAGTGGAAAATTTTCAACACACCTCTAGAGTCTAATCCAACTCCTCCCAACTTCTTGAAGACAGGGAATTAGAGCCTCCTAGTAGAGATGCCAAATCCACCACAAACTACCCAAAACACTTGCTCAATAAGCTCCTCAATGCTGCTCTTCAAGAATCAATGCTGCCCCAAAACCCAAATGCTCCCAAATGATGAATGAGAGGTGTGAGGCACTTAGAGGGGGTTGTTGTGTCTTTATAGGTCACAGATCAGGAGGTAAGGTTTCTAAAACAAAACAAAATTAACTTTTTTCATGTTATATGCCCTTGAGGAAAAAAACCTAATTGAACTGGACGGCTTATGATTTAACTATTATGACAATCCCATCGGTTGGCGAGATGTGACCAATTCTGTTCAATACTAAATCGGGACCGATTGTTCTTATTCCACGAACCTATCTCGTCATAACTCTGTAATAAAACAAAATTCGTCTGGTTCCTATTTTGATGATTTTAAAAACTCCGTTTTGCTAGGCCATTATCCATGAGAAGTCCAAGCTTATCAAAAATTAGCATGTAATTGCCTGTAATTAAAATAGCCAATTTTTTGTAAAGCCATTAAAGTCATGAGAGAGGGGAAAGTATCCCAAATATATTTCCTAAGTTGGGAAAAGATTTCCAACTTAGAAAGACCCCCCTTTACTTAGCCCACAACCCACATTGACCATCTCCCCAGAAGAGGGGCACCCCCCTTTACTCAATAACTCGTGAAAAATACAAAATACATCAAGTGGGGCCCCCAATACTTTGCAGGTATTATTCCCCCATTCATCCCCATTCACACTATTCAATGGGAAGGTGGTTTCCCCTTCCCACCTTCACCCTCAACCTCCCTCACCCTCCTTCTTGACCTAAAAGTGGCCCCTTGATGAGACCCTCTTCCATTGAATGAATGCCACTTGGAACTCATCCAAGTGAGGTCTCTCCTCACCTTGTCATAACTGACCCTCCTCCTACTCACCATTCATTCTCATAGCAAACTATTATGCCAAACTTCTCCCTCTTATCCCTCTCTTCATGTTTCATTGTAACATTGCTGGGCATTTGTAGCAAATATTTTGTGTGGATAATAAAGGAAGCTTTGGAGGTTCTATTGTGTGCATTGGGAGTCCTCTTGGTGCCTTTCATTGTGTTCTTATGAGGTGATACATTTCCATTTCATTTTACTTTTGCTTTCAATTGTTCTATGTATAATCAAGCAAAGAGTTTTATTTCCGGGTAGATATTAGTAGTAGTATTGCTGCTTAATCTTGTGGTAGTTTCTTATAAAGTTTGCAAATTATTTTACAAGCTTTTTGGATGCTATCACCTCCTTGTTTCCTTGTGTAGTAAAGGCAAGCTTGTTTGGGGATCACTAGAGAGTTGAAGGAGTGGTTTTATGACGGCAACGCAGCCCTTTCACCACCCGCAGGCTGAGTCCCACGCTTCACATGATTCTCCTTTTCTTTCTTTGGCCTCCAGCAGAACTCATCACGGTTCTTTCCTCATCCCCTATCGGTCCTCGTGATACCTACAAGAATTATTCGTAAGCATCTCTCTCTCACTTTATCTGAACCCCGCAGCCAAGCGTTCACGGGCTAAGGCATTCCCTTCGGATCCCCGGAGACCAGATTTTGGTCATCATTGACTTTCCTCCGCTATATCGGATTTCGCTTTTCGCTTTCTCATACGCAGTATCGCCAAGCGCTGAGTTTCTAACTGATAATGAGTAAGTCAGACGCTTATCTAGTTGTATTCTTCCTGGCACTTCGCCATCACAAGGCGGCCAAACAACTTCCACCACTTTGCAGGACGCCTAACCTTCAAGGCTAAGTGCTACCTATCTTCCACTCATTTCCGCCAGGCCCATACTACTTGAGTTATTGAATGTCGCTACTGCATTTCGCTGCCTCTCATATGTTAGGGTCTTGCTTCCTCACTTAACTCGAGCAGTTTCATCCCCGAGTAGAAACATGTCTCTCGTGATCCCATCGATATAGCTTCTCGCTTCCTTCCTAACTTCAACTTCTTTCCACTCAGACGAAGAGCCTTCTGCACCTCCAAGATTCAAGAATATTCTCGGAGCTTCATGAAATTCCCTCGCTGAGAATTCGTCCGTCCTGCTCTTTCATTTATGCAATCCACTAACAAGAAGTACCTTTCCACGGAGATCTACTCACAATCTGCGACGCTTCCTCTCAACCTGCTCACGCCACTTCTATCACGGTCCTTCAACGAACTTAAAGGTTTTATCTATCCAGCTACTGCTCCAGATCTCTCGTGAAGAAACCCTGTATTTTAATTTTGGCATAATCCTCTTCAATCTACTAATAAGGTGATGAACTTTTCTGGATTCCAGACACACTTCTGCAGTAGAAATCCTTTCACCCTTCTTTGGCTAAATCGCAACTCGAGACTTCTCCTCAAGTGACTTTGTAATTATGCCTATCTCAATTTCAAGAGAGAGAACAAAAGCTGTTCTGAACTCCTCCAACTGCAGTCATGCACTCCAAGTGGACAAATTCAACTCCAAAGACACCTGTGAATCCTCTGCTCACTTCTAGAGAAAAACAATTGTGTTCCTTTTCACTTTTCCTCCTTTCCTCAGACTTCTGTATTTCTAAACATGAATCACAGCATGCATGATATACAAAGTAAATGATAAATGTAGACAAAACATTCATTTGAGATAACATTTATATTATTGAGAATGGTAGACATACAACCATGGATTGAATCAAGCTTCTTTCTCACATTTTGCAATGTCTATATTGGGTACTTCTAGCATCCTCTCAAGTTTCATTTTCTCCTAATGCCTTTGATAATGTTCATAATGTATGGAGGGTGCTTAGCATCCATTTTCCTCTCCTCGAACCTCTCTAAACTACCAATCTAGAATTAATTTCTATCTTCCTGTATTAACTATTTTAAATGCCTCCATTTACCTAAGGACTAGAGCTTATCCACTCAAGGTCCATTTAAAATACAATAAAGGCCTATTTCAAATCCACATTAATGTTTTGCTAAACTGCACAGTTACAGGAATTAAAAGAAATTTATCGTTTGTCCAGTTTGTCCTCTTCACTCACTTGCCTGCTTTGATGTGAGTTAAATGCTCCTGCATCATTTTAGAGTGGAAACTCACTCTTTTCAATGATTCAAAGTTTCCAAAATTTATCTAACATTCTCTTCCTTTCTTTTCATTTCAAGCATTGTTTATGATTCAGAATATTACTAAAAAGCTTCCATTTCTTTATTATTTTAGAAATTTATATCTAAATTGATGTATCATTGGGCTAATGTATTGACGTAAGTCTCGGTTTTGTAGTTTTCCCTAAAATATACTTCTTTGCTGTTTTTGCCACAGATTTTGCAAGGAAGAAGTGCTATTGGTATTGAGCCCCAAAGGCCCTCAAAGGCATTCTAAAGTCTCGGGTATTAACCTCTTCTTCATCCTAAGTTTGATTGTGTCACCCCAGAGTCTCCTCTTTGGTGTCTTCTCTCTTACCAGAGTCATCAAAATCTGATATTGTAATAATTAGAAAATATCATCCACACCTTGCAAAGAGAGTGGACTAAGCCATCCTTGCAAAATCGTGGAGGCTAGAAGCTGATTTCTTTGTTTTTCCTTTCATATCCAATTTGGCCAAAACGGTAAAATTGTGCTCCACTTGTGCTTTTCATCAAGTTGAAATTCTTTCATTTCAAGTACTCAATTTTATTACACCCAATTGTCCAAAACGATAGGCATTTGTGCTCCACTGTGCATTGTTGTGGTTATTGCAATTTACCTTTCTAAGAACCACAAAAAAGATTTAAATTATTTATTGTTGTCTCACCCTTGCAAGATATTAACCCTGCCATCCCTGCAATAACGGAAGGGGTCGCTCATTATTCAATCATTGCTAAAGTAATCCTTTTTGTGTTCACTTTTTTCCTCATCTCTCTCCCTCCCACTTCAGGCAGTGATCCTAGGTGACAAGAAAGGCCAGAGTCTATAACAGGCATCCAACCATTATCATTTCCCACCATCAAAAAAGAGGTCAGAGTGGGGATAGCTGGGGGTGCTAGTCGTGGGATTATTCAATGCAGACTTAAAAATCTCTGTGCTGAGATGCTGGTGTCTTTGAATTTTTACCCAGGGCTAGGGTAAGGGCTTCTCCTGTTTGGCTTGTTTGCTTTGGAGCACCAAAGACTTTCTGGCTGAGAGATGTTTCTAGTTTGGGGCTCAGGGTCTTAGTTTCACCCCATCAAGCATCTCATCTCCCCAATTAAAGAGAGATTCTAAAAACTTATACAAATTAACCCACACACTATCTCACAACATTTGTGTAATCTCACTTTCAAGCACTGTCTTTCTCAAGTTTCTAAAATCACATTCTGTGCACTCATTTTCAACTACATTTCTTATGATTTCAAGCAAGTCACTTCCTCAAGCAAGTTTCCATTTTTCACAACATCTTGTGTGATATCTCATGTTCATTAAGTAGATCTTAACTCCTTTGTATAATAGTAAAACTCACCTAAGTGGTTATTCTTTTTCATAAGTTTTATTCGTGATATGTTTCAATTATTTCATTTGTAAATTGTGTAAGCTGAATGTTTCATTATCTAAACTGTCCATTCATTAGTCTCTTGTATATTTGAAAAATTCATTCAATTGGTCATTTTTCTTAAGTTATCTTGCCATTTCCATTTCTGTATATTTCATCTTGTAAATAACTAAAAGCAATTTCTTCTCTTATTGCCTATAAACCATACATTGTTTTATTTCTTGTAATTGTACTTAAGATCTTTTGTCAACTTAATCAATCTACTTGCCCAAAATCTTTTACACTATCATAGCTATTTGTAGTACTGCATTTTCATTAAAGATTTGCATTTTGGATTTGTTGTTTGCCATAGGCTAGCTTCCCTGTACCTTAACAAACTAAAAATTAACTCCTAGAATTCATTTAATAATTCACATACTAACTAGGGTCTACCTCTGGATTCCCTAGGAGTAAAGCCTAGACGAAGAAGTCTAAATTGAGGTGACAAGTGGGTTCGGACTTACGCATTGTGCCTCCAAAGACAATTTAAGTGATTTATATCTTTTCAGAATGCTTGTATATGATCTGCAATGGCCTTGGAGTTTCAAACTCATCTGGTATGTTTTAATCCTTTTTAAAACCCCTATGATTAGAGACATCGCTCTTTGAGGGGTGACTCCCATGGCTCTCTCAGTTAGCTTTTGATTCTTTCACAAGCTTGTAGGAGCACTTCTAGTCTTCAGTCTTTGCTTTAAATTTGACTATGCTCATTTTGGCTCAATGCAACCAAATATTGGGATACCAAAGAGCATAAGCAAAAGCACAGATTAGGGAAGAAATTGATCCAAAGGGGAAAGATATGCAAACTTAAGATTACAGAAACCAGAATATCTACAACAATTTTCACCTTCCAACGCTGAGGACACAACGCCATTTCAAAGGGGAGGGTAGCCAAGCATAGTCCCCATCCTAATCCCCTCACTTAGACGTACTTTATTAATTTATGAGGCCACTTTCCTTGAATAAGGTCCATTAAACAGTTAGTTAATAGTCATTCATTGTTAAAAGGGTCATCTTCATTAATAAGCAAGTAACACCAGTTAATAGGCCCCTCATTATGGGCAAAAAGCCCATAGGTAAAGTAGATTCTGTGATACACATATATATTGAGAACGTTATCTATCAAGTTTTTCTGTCACTTGCATGACAACAATTTCTTTTACTAGAGGTCACTTGAAAAGGCAAGTGAACATAGCTCTATTTTTTATTATCAAAGATATATTGTGGTCACTAATTTTCTCTCTGTGTTCTATTGGCACTACATTTTATGGGATTGCCTGGAAGTTTTAGTTATATGATTAGACATAAACACATGTGACCACATGTATGCTTATAGTCTCTCAACCCATTATTCTGGAAAGTCTTGGGTACCACTCAGATCCCCACCTCTTAGAGAGGTGATGAGGGAGACTCACACCTGCACCCCCACTAGGGTCAGGAAGTCTCACACTGAGGGAGGTCAACTGAAGTATAAGTTATAATTTTTGTTGACGAGAAAGAAAGACAAAAAGGAGTAAAAAAGATAACCTCAAATAAGGAATAGAAGTTAACCTTTGGGAGCTAACCTAACCTGCACTTATAACCTAGAATGAAGTATAAGTAAGAGTTACAAGCACTCATTACTGATTCTCCAATGGAAGAATTGTTTGTTATTGCTCCCAGCATTCAAATGGGTTTTACAGAATAAAACCTTGTAGAGCAACTCTGGTGAAATAATCCACTCACCTGTTCCATGCCTTTGTCTGTGGATGAAAGATTCCACACCCATTTATTTTCCCTGTGATATCTCCCTAGAGCTTCAAGATACAGTATCAGCACTGTTTTGGGAAAAATTTCTGTTAAGGGTTTGCCTCCATACCATTGAGAGGGGTTTGACCTAGCTAATCAGAGACATGAGCATTCACTGGGCTGGCTTCACTTGTGTGCTCCACTCACCATTTTGAGGGTTTCCTTTGAGGAGTTATCATCATCTAATCTTCAAAGGCTTGGGAATTACTGGAGTGTTAGAGGACATCCACTTTTCTGACATTTTGGATTTTAGAGATTTGCTTAGATATGATCTCAAACTTCTCCCAATGGATTCTCAGTCTCATCTACATTCTTGAGAGTTTCACATCATTTGAGGTATATTTCCAAGGACGAAGGTTTAGGTTTTCATCCTTATTCAGAGGGCTAACTCCTTTGGTAAAGATTCAAGATTTTGAGAGGTTGCTGGGGCTTGAGGACTTCAAGAGAGGATCCATTGTCTATTTCATCGCCTGTCCAAGTTTGGGCTCTTGTTACTTGAGCTCGGTCTATCGTAATGAATTTATTGGAGGCCTAGCCTTCCCTTGGAGCATGCCTTCTTCAGCTGGAGGGTCTGTATTCAGATCTGCTTGGTATTTCATTATCTTCACTCTCTCATCCAACCTTTGAGGCTTATTTTGTATTGACGGAGCATTTTGTAGCAACTCATACTTGTTGTTTACTAGAGCCATATGAATATTATTCCAGATCTGCTCATTCTCATTGTATCCATATTAATAAAGGTCTGATCTTTGCTTGTGTTCTATATCTTTGGTATATTAGGATCTTTATGTGTTAATGAATCTTGCTAGAGCACACTAACTGAAACATACAAATAAACACTTGCACATCATTACACAACCGAGCTAGTTAGTGGTCTCATGATAAATTTACTGGGATCATTACACCCACCTCCGCTCTGGAGATATATTCCAACCTATTCCCACCTCCCCATGATCATGCTCAACTTTTATTGTCCACTCTCATGACAGATCGAGATTCCGAAGGAGTCTTGTGCTTTCCATTTTATCATTTGACAAAAATTCATTTAGAAGGAAGCCTCCCAATAGACATGTTGGTTTTAAAGGGTCTGGATCTTTTGAGTCTGTGTGTATTTCATGGGTCATTTCCCTCCATTCATATATACCTTTGGATGCACCTCCGCCACCTCCCCTACTCAATGTCAGACAAGAATTGAACATGATTACTCGGGACGACATTTACAAGCAGTGCATACAAGTCAACTTGGACAAACCCACCAAGTAAGTTACATGTAAGAATGGCTCTCTATGTAGAGAACTTCATGGAGTTGAGGGATAACCTCATTGTTTGACCTCTATACACACATCGTCACTAGATACATGCTCTTCGCATCCCCTTCGGCCAATTCAAAGCAATTCATAGACTTGGGTGAGGATGTGTACCAAAATTGACCATTTGGCTAGATATGTTGGAGCTGTGTCATTTTCTAATAAGTAGAGAGACATAGAAGAATTTCATATTCCAATGTCCCACTTATTACAAGCTTTGAGGACAATTCCATTGTCTATTCAAGGGGTCACGAACACTCTTCGAATCCCCCTGGCCTGAGTTGGTTTCCAGGACTCCAGAGATTGAGACTCCACCTACTCAAATTGGACTGACCAAACAAGATCTTAGGCTATGCCATCTTCTTCGAGGTTGTGACTAAGGAGCACTTCATCTTTTAGTGCCTAATTTACTACTTAGATCCAAGGACGATTCCCACTATCTTTCAAAGAGCTACAAATGCTTTTAGCAGCTTTTAGGTACACTAACCAACATGTCTGAATTTTATACATATGTAAAGCCTCCTCGCTCTCTCTTCTCTATTCTCCAACCACATTAACCTGGACCAACTCCCACCCATCATGATCACTTCCTTTTTTACGTTGCTCCTGACTAGGGGCACCAAGCGGCAAATGGATAGAGATGACCCTAGAATAGTGAGGACACAGAGCACTACTACTACTTTTGTGAGACCCCAGCGACATTGCCAAACCAAACTTCATATTAGCAAACAAACTAGTCGTCAGATGATATCTTCCAAACCATAGCAACAAGTTCTTCCTTCCAAACAACAGCACAGTATTCATTCTGGCTCCTCTTTTGACTCTTCTTCCTAACGGACATCTTATTTTTGAGTTTTCTCCATTCAACCTCGGATGTTAGGAGAGATGTTTCCAGTGGACCACGGTAGCCTCATGCCACTAGCGCCATAGACTCTAGATCAACTCACCTTGTACATCGCTCTTCTGGATCGCCTCTCCATCTTTGCAATTGTCTTTCTAGGGTTTAGATTAGACTTTTGTTCTATTTTACTTCTTGATTCTTACTTTTATATAGGAGCATTTTAGCACTCTATTCTCAGATAATATCATCGTGAATTCATTGACTCACTGTCGCATTACATTTATCTTATTCATCTAGTTTCTTCCACATCTCACCAGATGCCCAGCTTTATGCATGAGGGAGGCCCTTGGATTTCGTTCTAAAATCCTCCAGCCACCCCCGAGAATGATCTCCACCCAGAAAATTTATTCCTTTTTCATGATGCCCTCCCATGGGACCAAGCAACACACTAGTAGCCTTCCTTCCAATGCTAAATCAAGGAGGAGGCACATCCCTACTCCAAAGACCTCGGACGATGGTGCTATCTTTAGGACTTACACTAGTAATGAGATGGGTCCCTTCCATGCCCAAAGGGTAGGCTACTCTTCCAAGCAAGAAGGCTACTGTGCAACCAACTCTTCCCCCAAGTCCTCCTAGAACAATCCTATGTACAAAGTTTCCTCCTTTCATCCTCAAATATTAGCAGAGCTAACACAAGCAGGGCATAATATGCTTACATTGTTTGTATTCAAGACACATTGAGACCACCCCAGCCTCACAGCCTATCCTCTACCCTCAAACCTGCCACTACAATGGCTGCCATTTGATGTTAAACTGATGCAAAACTGACCAAGTCAAACTGAGCAACATCAACAAATACAACTGCGATCCAACACACAAAACTTCCAAAGTGTGAAAAATGAAGATTCCACACAAGTGAAAAATCTGTCAACTGTTTGCCACAAAAATCAACCAACTCACGTGCCCACAAGTTCCATACCATGAAGAAATTTGAGGTTCCTATAGGCTACCCAACAAGCCTGACCTTTGTTGGGCACTAAGTTCAAGGTGCTTTCAAATTGTTTTCCTTGTTGTTTTAGGACTGTTTTCTTGCTGTCCAAAACAGCCAACAAATCTGAACTTCACCCACTTAAAATATGCCCCTTAGGTTATCGTCTCTAAGCTTTCCTTTGAATGGGTCTTGTTGACCACCCATTTCAACTAGGGGTCAACTCCACGTTCCATGAAGATATGTACTTATTGGTACAACCATTTTGAAGATTTTTTCTCAAACAAGGCAAATTTTGCCCCCGACACACTTTTCAATGTAACCGGAATTTCTGCTCCCAGTATATTATTGTATTATGCTAGCATGAGTCAATTTTGTCTAGTTACCTAGGACTCTTACCACAGTCTCTCACCAAGTGTTTTTTTTTCCTCGTAATTAACCTTGCTTTTGTCCTAATTTTTAATCACCCTTGAGTTTTCACTCACAAATAATTCTCCAAAGTGGGGAAAGACGCTCTAATGGTCGAGCCCAAGGTAAAGCAAGGTCTAGAAGGTTGTAAATGACCATGCTAGACATTTCCTAGAGTCTTGAGAAATTCCATTAAGTTTTGATAGGATTTTTAATAATTAAATTTCAAATCGGGATTTTAATTATTTTGATGTAAAATGTAAAAAAAAGTGGTCCTTGGGGATTTTGTATAGGATGAATCGAGTAATTCAAACTCTGTAAATGGTTCATGAACTCTCTACAATTTTGGAATTAAGTCTCACCATTTGGACAAGTTTCAGCTATTGTCTCATGAGGAGTCCAAGTCAAGTGAAAAATCAGCGCCTAATCATTTAATTAAAATAGTCAAATTCTTTGTAAAAATCATCAAGTCATGAGAGAGTGGGAAAATAATTCCTAATGGGATTCCTAAGTTGAAAAATGATTTCCAACTTAAAAGACCCCTTTGCTTGAAGGCCAACAAACTCCATTGGATCATCTCCTAGAAGAGGGGCTCTTACTCACACAACTCATGAAAAATAAAATATGCCATGAGGGCCCCTTAACTTTGGTAACACCCCTTGACCCTTAAACTTATAATTTGATTAATGGGAAGGTATTTCCCTTGCTCCACCTACATCTTCACAACCCCACCTCCTCTCCAAACTCAGAAGTGTGCTCTCCTTGATGAGACCTCCTCCCATGGATGGATGCCACTTGGAGCACATCCAAGTGGGGTCTCTCCCCATCCTCACCATAAAAGACCCTCTCCCCTCATTTCTTTCAAGCTGACCCTTTGAGCAAGTCTATTATGCCAAAATTTATCCATCTCTCTCTCTCATGTTCTCAGTGTAAATCTGGCTACAAGTATTTGTAGCAACAATTTGTGGATAATAAAGGAAGCTCTGGAGAATCTATGGTTTGCATTGGAAGTCTTCTTGGTGACCCATGGTGCTCTGTGGAGGATAATAACTACATTTCCTATTTTGCATTTTTCTCACTAGTTTCACTGAGACCCACAAAAGCATCTCTCATTGGGTGCTATTGAGAGTAGTATTGCTATTGATTTTGTGGTAGTTTCCTTTAAAGTTTGGAAAGTATTTTACAGATTTTGGATGCCTCACCTCCTTGTTTCCTTGTGTATGCAAAGGCAAGCTTGTGGTAGATCACTAGAGGGTTGAAGGAGTGGTTTTAGAGTGGAAAACTCACTCTTTTCAATCATCCAAAGTTTCCAATATTTATCTAACATTCTTTGCCTCTTTTCTCTCATTTCTAAGCATTATTATGATCTAGAATAGACACTAAGAATTTCACTTTCATATCAGAAATTTACATTTAAATTGTTGTTTCATTGGGCTAATACTAAGTTAACAAGTTTCTTGGTTTTGTAGTTTTTCCTATAAAATATACCTTGCTGATTTTTATGCAGATTTTTAGCAACAAAGAGGAAGTGTTATTGGTATTCAGCCCCAAAGGCCCTCAAAGGGCATCCTTAAGTTGGGATATCAAATCCCCCCTCTTCTTCTAAATCATTGTAAGCAACCCTTGAGGGTCTCTTGGGTTTGTCTTCTCTCAAGTTAACATAAAAATATGATATAGTAATAGTTAGAAAATATTGCCCACACCTTGCAAAGAGATTGGCCTAAGCCATCCTTGCAAAATTGTGAAGGCTAGAAGTAGTTTTATTTCTTGTTTTTTCTTTTACACCCACCTTGGCCAAAACGGTAGGCATTGTGCCTTCACTTGTGCCATTGTTGAGGTTGTTTTTGCTTTCAAATAAGTTTAATTCTTTTATTACACCCACCTTGGCCAAAACGGTAGGCATTGTGCCTCCACTAGTGCCATTGTTGTGGGGTTGCAATTTCATTTTCTAAGCAAACTATAAAGCATTTCAATTTATTTACTTTTGCCCCACCTTGCAAAGAGATTGACCTAAGCCATCCTTGCAATAATGGAAGGTTTGTACACCTTTCAATCATTGCTAAAATAATCTTTTTGTGCTCCATTTTTGCCCTGTATTCTCTCCCCTTGCCACTTTGTGGATCCTGGGTGACAAGAAAGGGCAAAGGTTGAGTTTAGTAATTAGGCATCCAACCATTATTGTTTTCACCATCAAAAAAGAGGCTTGAGGAAGATACTTGGGGTGTTAGGTCAGGGATGATCTCACGGCACTAGGTGTCCCCCGAGTTGAGTACACAAGTTCTTTGGATTTGATCTGTGGAGCTAGGGTAAGGCCTTGTTTGCCTTGCTTATTGAGCACCCAGCACTTCTTTTTGGTTGAGAGGATAACGGTTTGGGGTAGTCACATACTGTTGAATTTAATGCAGCTGCAAGAGCCATTCTCCCTGGAGGATGGCATAAGACCCTAGTTGTGGACTAGGGCCCCCAGTACACTCCTGGGGTTCTTGGTCTGGGACCAAGTAGTTAGAGCCATGGCAAAAGATCCTTGTGAGGGCCCCCAATAGATGACCGGGGTTCTTGGTCTGGGACCAAGCAGTATAAGTCCCTAGATATGTATAGGGCCCCTAGATGTGTTCTAGGGTACCCGTGCCTAAAGCATGGGTTGATCCTTGGTCTTGTACCTTGGTGGATAAGACCCCAGATGTGTTCTGGGGCAACCTGGTCTTTGATCAGGTAGATCTTGGTGTAATACCAAGATGTGTTGGTGCGTGATCCTCTTCCTCTCTCCCAGGATGGTCCACGGGACCTAGGAGAGACTATGAAGATGGGCATGACCACATTGTGTGATGTACCCCTTATGCAGTGATGATAAAGTTAATTGGTCACCTTAAGAATCATATGGACATGTTTTGCCACTAAGAAAACCCCTTTGCCCTTCCTAACCCCTTGTTTGCTCTTCATCCTTCGGTTTTTGAGTTTGGGTTTGAGTGAGGTTTGTATTTTTGTTTTTAGGGCTTCATAAGATTAAAATAGAAATATTAATTAATATTTAATATGACATATTAAATTAATATTTATATTAATTAATATGTCATTATATTAATTATTATTTTATTAACCTAAGCCCTAGCCTAAAACTATAAATAAAACCCTTTCCCTCTCTATTCCTACACACTCACTTTCTTCTATTCTAAGTGGTGGATTGCTCTGAGATTCTCCTCAGTGTTGCGGCCTCCCTTGACTTTTACAATTCGGCTTCCTTTTTGTGTTGGAAAGAGATCTAGGTGTTGCGTTGAGGGTTGTTGTGTTGAGGGTTGTTCCTTTTGTTGCTTCCAGGTCTACCCTCCATCATTTCTACTCTGTCTAAGTTGTCGGTCGCCCTTCACTCTGTCTGTCTTCAAGCAGTCGGCTCCCTTTTAAGTGGCGGACCCTCTTCTAGAGATTGTCGTCCCCTTCTCTGTGAAGATATGATACCTATGAGGGTCGTGACTATCTTGTTAAGCTGCTAGCCCCTTTTCAGTAGGCAGTCGTCCTCCTTTTTGAGTAGATCTGGAACTTCCAAGTTGTCTCTCTTTTGTTGTCACAAGGGTTTACTTCAAGAAATCTATTTGGGGTTGGTTGTCATTTCTTTGAGGCTTTTTTATGGTGGCAAAACAGTCCTATATTCTATTTGATAGAGATCTAACCCCTAGTGGTTGATCCATGAGTCCAAGACTATATCTGAGCATAAATTCAAAGGCTTAACATTGCACTTGTCTGTCAAGCTCCTTCTTCATCACACAGAGGTAATCTTCAGAGGTAAGTTGCAGTTGCACTTCAATTTGATCTATGTGTTTAAACTCAGATCTACTATTTGAAATGTTGAATGTTCTAGATCTATAATTATTCTTGGTTCAGAGATCTATTAGTTTGTATGACTCAGAAATACTTGTTTAATTCAGACCTAACTGCTCTACATATTCAGAAATATTGTTTAGTTCAGATCTAACTACTCTGCATACTCAGAAATATTTTTATAGTTTAGATCTAACTGCTCTGCATACTTAGAAATATTTTATAGTTCTAACTGTAGTGTTTCAGGTCTACTATTTTCTTATACATCTCTGATCGGAATTTTTATTTTAGATCTACTGTGTTCTTGCTGATCTAGCTAACAGAAATTTTAAAAAGGTATATTTTATGTTCTTTTCTCTATTTCTAACACATAGTCTAGGCTTCAATCTATCACATCTAATCCCCCTAATCAAAGAGAGACTTAAAACTTACTAAAATTAACATCTAGCTAACATAAATTTTAAAAAGGTATATTTTATGTTCTTTTCTATTTCTGTCATTACAGTCTAGGCTTCCAATTTAATGCACATCTTAATCCCCAACAAAGAGATTCCAAACCACTAAAAATTAACCCCACACACTACATTCAATAACATTTGCAATTCACTTAAAGCATTTTGTCTTTCAATTTTTGCAATCATATTTTAAAGCAATTTACTTTTCAATTACTTTATTTTTCAAGTCTTAAAAGCATTTCTTTTCAAGCAAATTTCATTTCAAGCAACACCTTTCATTGTGGATATTCTCATGTTCATTGGTATAATTGCAAAATCAACTATATGTCTTTTCAATATAAGATATTAATCATGACATAAACATAATTGTTTCATTTGTAAATTGATGTAAATTGAATGCTTCATTATCTAACCATTCATTAGTTCCCTTCGTATATTTTGTGCAAATATCTAATTTGTCATTTTCCTTGTAAGTTATCTTGCCATATTTTATTTGTAGATTTCATCTTGTAACTATCTCAAGTGTAAAGTACTTTATTTCTTTGTCATTAGATAACCCCATAAGACAATAGCATTGTTTATTTCTTGTATAATTGTACTTAGATCTTTTGTTGTAACTTTAATTGACCCCATTGCCCAACCTTAGGCACTAGTCATAGTTGACTTAGGGAAAGGGCTGATTTTCATTAAAGATTTGCATTTGCATTGTTGCTTGCCATATAGGCTAGCTCCCCCTTACCTTTAACAAACTAAAATTAACTCCTAGAATTCATTTAATAATTCACATAGTAACTAGGGTCTACCCCACTTGGCTACCCTAGGAGTAAGCCTAGACGGAAAAAGTTCAAGTCGAGGTGACAGTGGGCTTGAACTTAGGCATTGTGCCTCCAAGGACACACTAAGTGGATTGATACTTTTCTCCACATTTGCAAGTGTGTATAAGGATGGCAACAGGTTTCAAAAGGAAGTTTTGTTGTCCATTGTTAGCACATTCATCATACTTCAAAACAGAAAATACCCTCTAGGATCTTTAACACCTACTATGCTGAAAGTAAAAAAGCAAACCATGACAATTTGACACAAGTGTTAGCGGTCAACATGACCCTGGAGAAACCCCCATGGAGAAAACCAATGAGAGAGGAGATGTATTATGGAAATCTCAAAGCAAATGCTACAACAAAGAAATGGAACAAAAGAACCTGATACAATAATTACTCTTCTCAAGTTAGCTTTGGAGTTTTTTCTTTCTTTGTGCCTGCTAGCCTTTGAAGAATGTGCCTTGGTGCGCCCCCTTCAACTTGTTTTGCCTTGCCTTTGCCTTTTCCTTGCCTTGCCCACTTGCTGAATGCGCCTCCCTTGAAGATGCTTTGTGATCTTTGATGAAGCCCTTGAGCAAGTGTGCCCCTTCACTTTGGTGCGCCCTCCTTGACTCACGCCTCAACACTTGTGCCCCCTCTCTTTGGGTGTGCCTCTCACACACAAAGCGCCTTCCTTCAAGGACTAATGCACCCCTCCTCTATGAATGCCCTCTCAATCAAGCTTGAGCATCCTCATGAACTAGTGCGCCCTCATTTTCCTCAAGTGCGCCTCTCTTCTCCAAACCCTCACTTCCCACTCTTCTCTTCACTCAACTCTCTCAAATGAACAATGAATCTCATTTTCCTCCTTTAGCCTCATCTCAAGGCTAACCTAAAAAATCAAGGGCCCAGATTAGATCTAAGCCTTTCTCCAAAATGAATGTATGAGATTAGATCTCATAATTCACTTAAGTTTCCATAGTTCACTTTATGTTCATTAATTCACACTTAAGTGAATTAATGTCACTTTTATGACTTAAGTGAATAAAGTCAAAGTGAAATTATAACATAAAGTACAAGCATGAGAGTCAAGCTTTCCCCCTTTGTGTTTAGAGACTCACAAACACAAGGGGACCACTTTCCAAGATACCCAAATCTCAACACTTCAGCCCCCTACTAGATCAGAGTCCACCCTGCAGCAAATCACCTCCTTCTTCACGGTGCTACACACAAGACAGACAGATATCGACACATCTCCTAACTCTAGATCAGTGTGGACCCGTGGGGACTTACCCTGTCCCACAAGATTTCAGCGACATGACCAAATCAAATCCCTCCCCAAGAGACAGGCGAGAACCCCCAGGCCTCAGTGGTGAACTACCTCCTCCAGACAGCGGTGCAGTGGTCGATCCAGACATCCCACCAGTTCTCCCTCGAGACATCATACTATACTGAGCTTTCTTCATTCGGCCTCGGATGTTAGGAGAGATGAGTTCATTCCATGACAGACTTGTTGTTAGTTTTGGGTAGCTCGAACAGGTACTTCTGCATTGGCAGTGCCTAGCATGTGGAAGTCTCTAAGTGACGCTCTTTGGATCTTTAACTTTATAATTGCATTTATAAAGTTAATGTGACTTTTATTTAATGACTAAAGTGACTTTTTTGTAAAGTTGAGTGACTTAAATGATTTAAGTCATCTCAACGAGAGATTAAGTCACAACCGTCGATCGAGAAGGCATGATCTAATCTTGACCGTTGAGATCTTAGGGTTAGGGATTTGGTCATTAAGAGATTATAAAAGTAGATCTAAGGAGAGTGAGAGGCACACAAAGAGCACATAGGAGCACAAAGGGATTGTTTTCTCATGTACTTGTGTCACACACATTGTGTGACACAAGTGGGAGAGTCACATACACAATGTGAGAGACTCACAGAGAGTGTGAGGGTGTGAGAGGCACATAGTGAGCTGAGAGGAAGAGAGCGATTTGGCGGAGGAAGATGGCGAATTTGGAGCTGGAGGAGAGGCCAAAAAAGCAATGCGAAAAAACAAACGAAAAAGTTATGCGAAAAAACAACCGAAAAAGTCACGCAAAAAAGCAGGGCCTAAAAAGCTGCATGAAAAAGTAGGGCCGAAAAAACTGCACAAAAAAACAGGGCTGAAAAAGCAGGCCAAGTTTGTTGGGTTGTAAGAAATTTCTGAATTAGTTGCTGTAATTATTTTTTTCCTCTGAAGCCAATAAAATCCTCTCATTTACTGGTTTTCCCTTTGGGTTTTTCTAGGGGCATTTCCCATAAATATGTGTTCAAATGTGTGTGTTGTTTATGATTCTGCTGTGTATTTTTTGGTTAAAACTCAGCTGTAAATTTTTTGCATAGCTTACAGAATTTATATCAACAGTGTATTAAATTCTGAGTTGTTAAATTATTGGCATAAAATTTATGATTGTTGGGTTTCAAGAAATTAACACATGCCGCATTACGTTTGGTTCTTCTTATTTCAGGATCTTCTCCTCCTATACATCTCCACCCTGGAGTGGGTTTTTGGGCTTGGAGTTGAGGGTTGTTCATGTTTTAGCTTGGCTCTCACTCTCTACTCTACCTTACTCTACTTTACTTTTTGCATCTTGCCTTTTATAAGAGACCTTTCGGTACTCCTGCTTTGTAATGACATCATTGTACTCAGCAATCCCTTTGACCTACTTTTGTGGTCATCGGTGAGACATTAATAAAATTATCTTATCTTATATTATCTACTTCTTTTCCATCTACAATCTTGTAATGAAATAATTGTTTTGATATGCATCTATGATTTGACAACCATTTTCTCCAGATTTGTGATGGTCATTGTCCTTCTTATCTAGGAATACTGAATTATGATGTTTAATGTCCTCACGTTGATGTGGTGTAACAATCTAGACTTTTCTTCATCTAGAAAATGTCATTGATTTGTGTAGTTTTGTGGGGTGTAAAACTCACTTTGTTGAGTTACATATATATATATATATATATATATGAAGATGAATAATGATGATGATTTTACAATGAGGGCCCTGTATAAATATTCCTACGTGGGTGCCTTAGTACCTTTTCATTAAAGGTCATGACTATTTATTAACATATTAATTTATTATGTTCCTTTTAATATCTTTTATTATTGTATTGATATCTTTAGTATTTATATTTATTTATTACTTAGCTGTCTTTGTGTATGTAACATTTACTCATTATGGTTATAGTAGGGTTCCTGTTGCCTGGTGTAGCCTCTTTCATTAGTCTCATATTCCTACGTGGGTGCCTTAGTACCTTTTCATTAAAGGTCATGTCTATTTATTAACATATTAATTTATTATGTTCCTTTTAATATATTCTATTATTGTATTGATATCTTTAGTATTTATATTTATTTATTACTTGGCTGTCTTTGTGTATGTAACATTTACTCATTATGGTTATAGTAGGGTTCCTGTTGCCTGGTGTAGCCTCTTTCATTAGTCTCATAGTACCTTGGTCGTTGGTTCATTAGTTTATTTTCATCCAACTTTGCTTTCTTTCTAGCATTATCTACATAGATAATATTGTGCATCTCTATCTCGCTCCTTATATATTGTTATAGTCCGGATATGTAGGATTGTTTCAGTTGCTCCAGTGTTGAACCCAATACTCATGTTCCAGAACTTCCTATTCATGGGTATGTTCCAGAATTTCCCATTCATGGGTATGCTCATCCACATCACCCTTCTGACATAACCTGGTTAATTCCACAAACATCTCTTTTTCTTCAACATTTTGAAATTTTTTAAACGTGTCCCAATTAAAGGATACATTAACTTTTTGACATTTCCACCACATGAAAATTGAACTTCGAAGTGCTTGAAAGCAATTATAATTTTTTCATTGTCATCTTGGAAGTTTTGCAGTTCAAAGTATTGATCTAATTTATTTATCGATCCTCCACTTTCACTTGTATCACTGCCATTATATCTCTCGACATTTTGATTTTAATTTTCAGACAACTAAATAGAAGCAGATTAGAGGGAAGAATGTTAATTGGTTGTGCATGTGTGGTATTGGGTGGTGATTCCCCCGTGTGACCCAATGTTGGTGAAAATTTTGATTGTGGAAATGTTGGGGATATATTACTATAAGTAGGCTAGCAATCGAACAGTGACACAAACACATCATTAGGTACTGGAGTAGAGTTTTGTAGTGCAGTTTTAGGTATGGTATAATCTAGAGTGAAGTTTGGGAGGTTTTGAGACATACCTAGTTTTCCAAAATGATTTTGCAATGTCTTTTATATCCGAGTTCATTAGACATTTCATTCATTCCCATATTGAGTTTGTCTAATCTAGATTTGTATTCTCCCCAATCCTGGTCACTTCATTCATTTTATCACTAAATTTTGTTGTTAATTGGTCCAATCTGCTATTCAATTTAGTATTTGAACTCAGTTTTGTCATTTTACGCTTTTGAGATAGCTTGAATGTCCTTTCAACCCTCTCTTTTTTTATGAATTTAAACTTAACTCTTTTATACTAAGGGTATCATATCAAACCTTAATTATTTGTTGAAATGTCAAAGTGGATAACTTGGAAGGTCACGTCCTTCAGAAAATGGCTGGTACATCGGTTGACTCCCACAAAGTTTGTGGCAGGGTGTATGAAGAATGGTGGCTAGATGAAGGAATTGCAGAGGAAGCACGATGGACTGGTGATTGATGATTGTTTGAATTTGTGACTGGTCGATTTGTGTAATGGTGGTCAAACAAGTTGGAAGGACAGATTGGGCAGCTAAAGACGGCAGTTTAGGCAACTGAAGATGATAGCTTGGGTGGCTAGAGATGACTGGTTGTTGGTAGGGCCAAAGGAAAAGGCTGCTGGAGAGGTGAATGGTAAATGGATAGACAGTGGGACTGGCAACTGGGGTGTAGAGCAATCACAACTAGAAATTGTGGTGGCAGAATGAGGGAGCAGAAGCAAGTATGAAGCTGGCAGCGGAATGGTGCAGCGGCTCGACGGAAGATTGGCAACTGGATTCTCACAAAGCAAGCCCTTGACTCAGCATCCCATGAAAAATGTGTATGGAACCCACCACAATCTAGCCCAAGTTAGGCTCCAATACCAATGTAAGAACCATGAATGCCCTATTAAGTAAATAACAACAAATGTAATATTGTATTGACAGGTTTTCGAAGATGCGCACGTTTTATCTTGTAAAAAGATGAGTGAGGCAAGCTATTGCAAGGATTTGTTCTTCAAGAAGATCTTGTGAATCCATAGATTGTTGAAGATGATTACTTCAGCCAAAGATATGAGATTCCCAAGTCATTTTTGGTGGATGTTGTGGCACACAATGGGAACTAAGATACAATATAGCTCAGTGTTACCCCTCATATTGCATGAGGTCATATCCAGTTGCACAGGACATATTATGATGACATCTATTGATCATTTGACAGATGCAGGGGCTATTTTATGGATGCACGCACTTCCCCTGACATTACCTTTAAGCTATTTTTATACTGACTACCTGCTCAACAGTTAGGTGTGTGATATTCAGAGGGATGTGGAGAGTGCAGAGATGTTTGCTTATGCCCCTAAAGCTTAGCAGGAGCACAAGTGATATTTTGATGTATCTCCAGTGGGATGATGCTACAGTTGATTTCCTCCTTGTTGATTTGACCCCTACATCTGTCTTTCTTCCTGCCTGGTTTCTCTTTCTTAACTCCCAGCTTACCTGAGGTTTAAAGTTCTCTTTGTGATTCTTGTGTTCATCCTCACTTTCTTCCTCTCCATCCAGCCAATATTTTTGGCCTTCCGCTACCAATCTCTTACCTATATTTTGAGCTCTCTTGCTGCTGATTTCCTCCTTTTTGTTGATTTAAGCTGACATCTGCCTTTCTTCCTGCCTGCTTTCTCTTTCTTAATTCCCAGCTTACCTGGGGTTTAAACTTTAAATTTCTCTTCATTGCTCTCATGTTCGGCCTCAATTTCTTCCTTTCCATCCAGCCAAGATTGTTGGCCTTCCCCGCTACCAATCTCTTATCTATAATTTGTAGCTCTCTTGCTGTTGATTTCCTCCTTTTTGTTGAGTTTACCCCTACATCTGCCTTTCTCCTGTGCCTGTTGTCTCTTTCTTAACTCCCAGCTTACATGGGTCTCTTTGTTACTCTCGTGTTTAGCCTCACTTTTGGCCTTTCCCTTTTCATGTTCAACATTCAACCTAGATTTCCCACATGAGGTTTTCACCTAGCATCCATTCAATCTTTCTCAAATACCATATTCTAAATATGAGTGATCATATCTATTTGGTTCTTCCCATGTTTCACCCTCGTCCATCTCTGTACCCATACCAGTTCTGGTTGGCCTTACTGGTTGGAAATCACTATTGTCTAACCATTTCCTTCTTAATCATTTCCAGAATTCCCACCTTTTACCAAGCTCCTCCCAATCTCTTGAATTCCTGTGATCCTACTTCTTCCTAGTGTTCCATTGTCACCTCTAGTATCCCCTTGTAGGTTTTGACATGATCTCTACATGTGATCGTATTCATGATAAAAAGCAAGTAAATATTACTCTTAATAATTAATGAGCAAATGGCCATCTAAAGAACACGCTTATTTTCCAATGATAATCCATTACTTCACTTTGTTCCTGTCAGCATTGGGTCGATACATGCCTACTTTCCAATGATAATCCATTACTTCACTTTGTTCCTGTCCACATTGGCTCCATATATAAAATAAAGCAGAGTTGACTAGAAGATAGGCAGTAAAGGATGCAGCTGCGGTCAGCATTTTCAGTTTGCATTACATTACACAAATTGGAATATAGAATTCAAGGTAGGAAAAAAGAAGACTAAGACCATGTTTGTCTGCAGACATGAATAAAGCATGTAAACATACAAAATAAGGCGTAAAGCAATATTGAAGAAAAGAAAGAAGATTAGAGAAAGCTATTACCTTGGTCATCTCCATCAATTCCCATAACAGGAGAATTTGAATCTTTCTCTTCTTTGACATGTGTCCATGGAAATATTGTCTCTTCGTTCAGCTTTGTTTGAGAATTGTAACCATCAGAGTGATCCATCTGTTTAACCATTATAACAATAAATTGGAACATTGCCAAATCATTAATTTAAGAAAACGTTTTAGATATTATTGCATCACTCACTATCTCAATTTTTATCAAAACTGACAACCTGAAAATGCAAATACCATGCTTCCAGGTTTAGGGATAAGGGATCCATCTTACTTCAAAGTTCAAACGGATGAATGTATTTAGAGTGTAGACCCCAATTTACATAAAATATCTACTACGAATGAAAAGGACATAATTGACAAATGCCTGAGAAAGAAAACTTGCATGTCATGTGAACTGAATGCAAAGACTTTGATCGAAGAATCACTGCTATTGTACAACTACATAACTATGTTACATTTAACTAATTTCTTTGTTGTCTCCAGATTCAGAATGAATTTGGAGATTCCTATTTTCTTCATGTATTTTACCTCCACTTGGCATGCACTCACGACCGGCAGTAAACCTATATGTCAAAACCTGCAAGCACTTTTTTGAATCTGGCATTAGGCTTCTCATGGCCGTTATGCATATCCTTTATAACTGCGTAGCGCCTAGCTTTGCTTTTCAGATATTTTGTACTGTCTTTAATTTTATCTAGAGATACCTCATGCATTGCTTTTGAAGTACTTCAATCAATATATCCTTTTCGCTCCATTGACTGCTTTTAGTAACTTGTTATCATCAGTATATTTCTGTCTTTCTTTATCTACTCACCCTTTCAAGCCCCTTGATTACTTTCATAACCCATGAACATGAAAATGATGAGACTTAGTCTAATGAATATGATGGTCATTCATTAGACATTAATATAATTATGTTATTGTATTTAATATCTTCCTCCTTTAAGAGAGCCCAGCTGGTTTGTCGGCTCTGGATCACTGAATTGGCCTTTCTTCATGTTCATCTCAAGGTATTGTGCTTGTACGCAGGCCTCATCAATGGTATTGGGCTTGAAGAGCATTATATGCTTCCTTAGGTGACTAGAGTCCACCCTGTTGGAAACGTAATCCGTTAGGGTTACTCACCAGACATAATGTGAATAGTCAAGTGTGTATGAAGAGTCATCAGGAGTCCAAGAGACGTCTTGGAATATGAATCCAAACGTCAAACATCTTGTATTTATACATGTATCATACTAATGAATAATATGCGCTACACACTTATCTCCTAATTCATGTGTCTAATAGTGGTATCAGAGTGCCCTAGTTCTTAGGTCGCCTAATTATCCTATGGGAGTTTTCCATAGCTGATTTCATGTCTGGTTATTCCTAGGCGTTTTCTTTTACGTGCAGAAACGTAGTCTGCCAGTTTGCCACTCTACCTGCCTACCTGTACGCAGCCCCTCTGCATTACTTTGCCTGCAAATTGGACGTTACTCTGTGCTCTCCTCAACTCGTCCATCTCTAGGGTTTCTCCTCACGCAAACCCTAATACAGCAGTTCCACTCTGCGTGCCTCTCTAGTTAGCACACCCTTGTTATTCCATCTAGTCGATTCCAAGGATAGCACACCTCTCTCCATGGTTAGCATGCCCTTGTTATTCCATCCATCCCGTCGACTACTCTTTGCAAAGACCCTCGCCCGTCGACTGTTCTAACACTCTAAGTTCCACGCGACTGTTCGTTGGTATCGCGCCCGACTGCTCCAAGTTAATGGTTCGTCCATTTAGTTCACTCGTCAACCGTACACGAGCAGACTTGCTCACGCCCGCACTCTCTCTTCACACCCCTCGACCAGTCAAATGCTCGATCACTGCAAGGAACAACAAAACCTAAAGAGAAATCTTGGATCCATTGAACGTTTCCAAAAGTAGCAAAATGAATAAGTTTATCTACAAGAGCTAGCTCGTCTCTGAGCTACTAGAAGAAATAAAATGTTGAAGTTTGAGTAGCTTCAAAAGATATTATTATTATATTCATACTGTATTTGACCAAGACAAAACCCTAAAAGATAATGTTATATTATATTTGTTAAGTCGGCCCTATTGTGCCTTGACAAGTCAATTGTAAATTAGAAGGGTAAAGTGGACAGGTCGTCCCTGACCTAATTCTAGGCAGTCCAACTTGTATTTATATTAGGCCTAGCGCCTCATTTGGAGACACACACAACTAGATCTCTCATACAGTGCGGAAGTCTTGGAGTATGACACAGTTACAGAGAAGGAGTGACACAGCTACAAAGGAGGGGTGTCTCAGTAAAGGGTTTTGGTTATTTGGTGAAGGACTATCTTGGTCTAGTGGTGCGCTACTCTATTCTGGTTAGAGTTTCTTGTGGATCTTCTGTTTTGGTGAGATCTCTCTTGAGAGAGACATTGTACTTGTTGAAGAATCTTTATTGAAGAAGCTTTGTTGGGTTTTCTCCCCCACGAGGGTTTCCCAGGATAAATCTTGTGTATATTGTGGATGTCTTTCTTTCAGTGATCCTTATGCATGCAGTTATTGTTTTAATAGACTTAAGTTAGAGAATTCTGCACACACTTAACTGCTTAAGAAGAATTTTAACATGGTATCGGAGCGGGCCTGACAGAAGCCATTTGCACAGTTTAGAAGAGCTCGTTGGGGAAACTAAGACCATATGGATACTCCGCTAACCCTAACGCATCCTTCCTTGGGATTAGATTCTCAGTTTGACAAAGTTTTGTAAACTGCAACTGGTGTTGCAACTGTGTGCAACTCCACAAACCCTAGGAGGGGTTTTCAACCACTTTCTAAAGGACGTCAATCAAAGTAAGACCACTAAAGAACTCGCCTTAGGAGGGTGCACCTATCCCTCGGAGTAGAATTACAAAATTCATATTTTGAAAAATTAGGGTTTTCTCATAAACCCTAGTCTTGGCAGCTACAGAATTGAAGTTGGAACTGGTCAAATTGGCATAACACTTTCTGATAAGTACAAAACCTTTCTTTGAAAAGTTTTATCCTTTTATTGTATTGTTCAAGCACAGATAACTTCCAAGCATGGAAGTACAAAGTAATGCTCGTTATAGAAGAGAATGATCTAGAAGATTTGTAAAAGAAGAAGTCCCAGAACCTAATGAAGATGAGGCCAAAGCAAAGTACAAAAATAACCTAGTGAGGGCAAAGAGAATCATTGTTGATTCTATCAAGGATCATTTGATCCCCCATGTCTCAACATTAACAACTCCCAAGCAAATGTTTGATGCCCTATCCCGATTATATGAAGGCAAGGACATCACCCGAAAGATGACCTTGAGAACACAACTCAAGAATGTGAAGATGCAAAGTTCAAAAACTATCCAATCATACTTCACAAGAGTGTCTCAGATCAAAGAACAACTAGAAGCCATTGGAGACACAATCGAAGAAGTCGAGTTGTTGATGACTACCTTGAATGGTCTCCCCAGACCTTGGGAATCATTCATTCAGGGCATATGTTCAAGAAGAAGGCTAACAAAGTTTAGGAGACTGTGGGAGGATTGTACTCAAGAAGAAGCTAGATTGGCAGCAAGAGAAGAGAAACTAGGCGATGAAAAAAATCAAGCCCTAGCAGCACATACCCGAAAAGGAAAGAGCAAGAAGGAAGTTTACTCACATAAGAAACCTAATGGATTACAAAAGTCTCAAAAGTTCAAGAAGGATTTCTCAAGTTACAGATGCTTCATTTGTCAGAAGATGCGACACATTGCCATAAACTGTCCCAACTCCAAAGGTTAGGTCAAAAAAGGAAAGGATAGAAGACATCATGCTCATGCCACAGAAGATGACGAACATGATCATGAGAAAACCGCAGAAGAAGACTCAAGTGAACAATATCTTTTGATATCAGCTCTTACAGGTACAGTCACTCATGGAAGTGACACATGGCTTATTGATGGTGGTTCTTCTAAGCACATGACTGGTTATAAGGAATCTCTCTCAGATCTAGTTCAGAAAGATTCACCTCACAAGGTGAAGCTAGGTGATGACTATCAATATCCCATTAAAGGAGTAGGAGAAGCATCCTACAAGTTAGACTACGGAAAACCTATGAAGATGAAGGATGTGTTATATGTACCTGGTTTGAAGAAGAATCTCCTTTCTATCTCAACCTTAGATGAGAAAGGATTCAGAGTTGCTTTCATTGATGGTGAAGTCCTCATGTGGCCTAAAGGAAAATCTATTGATGATGTCGTAGTGATTGGGGTACAAGAAGGGGGCTTATACAAGTTAAAAGGACATTTTGTTTCAGCATTAGTACACAGTACAATTACTCCAAGTGAACTATGGCATAGAAGGCTTGCTCATATACATTACATTACTTTGGGATGATTTCGTTCGGGAGGAGACGAGATTCACCTCAAAGTCCTCAAGACAGCAGCGGATTACCTACGGTGATGAGGACCTTGTTCTGTGGACTAAGGGCAAGAAGAAGACCAACAGAGGTGCTAGACAGGGTCCCAAGGGAGGGGCCAAACCACAGCAGAGTGGCAGTGAGCAAGAGAGAGACATGAGCACAATGAGATGCTTTGTTTGTGGAGAGATGGGTCACTATGCAGGACAGTGTCCCAAGAAGAAGAAGAAGAAGCAGGATGACACTGCAACGACAGCAGAGGAGATTGAGTTCATTGCTCAGTATGAGAGGGAGTGTGCGTTCGTCGGTTCCTTGTCAGTTGTTACACCATCCAGTGTCAGGTGGGGAGACAGAGTTGAGGAGGACCTATTGACTCATAGCAGTGATTCAAAGGGAGCTCTGACTCAGTTTTCATGGACACCAACATCGAGGGTGACTGATCCACCCGGGACAGCTTCAGTTTCAAAGTTGTCGAGACAGAGGGTTGGTGCAGGGGCTTCAGAGCATCAGAGATTGATGAGGAGGACCAGCAGGGCACCACAGAGGCTTGAGCCTCACTTGGCTACGAAGACAGGCAGATCAGGTTCTGGATCCACTTCAGGTGGAGGTCACTTAGTGAGAGGCCAAGTTGAGGATCTTGGTGAGATGTCGAATCCAAGTACTCTTGGTGAGATACCAAGAGGAGGAGACTCTTGGCGAGATGCAAAGAGAGTGACTCTTGGTGATATGCCAAGAGTAGTGACCGTTGGCAAGATGCCAGGAGGTAGAAATCCTTGGTGGGAGACAAAGGTTGAGATCTTTGGTTTGATACCAAGATCTAGGTGATCTTGGATAAGTGGAGATGCACTTCCATCTATAGATCACGCAGATTGAGCAGATCTGTGTCAGAGACTACTTTCATTGATCAGGGTATAGCCATACTCACCGAGTATTTGCCAGTAGGCAACCATGTCCACTGCAGGGATGAGATTGGGGGTGAAGGGCACTTTCCTCGATAAGAGGGAGTGTTGAGATTTGGGTACCTTGGAAAGAGGTCCCCTTGTGTTTGTGACCCTCTAAACACAAGTGGGAAATATTTTGTACTATGTACCATGTACTTTATGTCTAATTTCACTTTGACTTATGAGATTTAAGTCAAAAGTGAAATTTGGTCATTTTAGCCTAAAATGACTATTAATTCGCTTTGTGGGTGAATTGAGGGACATAAAGAGAAACTATGGAAACTTGAGTAAAGTGGGTTTTGAGTTGAGATTCTTTTGGAGAGATTTCAACCATTGAGTAGAGATGAGATGGGATGATCTCATCCACCCATATTTTAGGTTTCCTTAGGTTTCCTTAAGAGGGGCACATAGGGCAAGGAGAGGCTCATTCACTTGTATGTTCACCAAGAGAGTCTGGAGAAGGGCAAGAGGATGAGAACGGAAGCATTGGGAGAGGAGAGCTTGGGCGCCTCCTTTCATGGAGGGCTCATGAAGGCTTAGGGCCCAATTTATTTGTGGTTGTTGTTCTTGCTTGGAGGAGGGCGCACTTATAGCAAGGAGGTCTTGCAGTGGTCAGATTGCTTTGAGAACAGTTTAAGTGGAGAGGTAGCTCACATATTCAGAGTTGTGTGCAAGGGTTTTTCCATCAAAGCTTCGGGGAGCAAGGACGCTTCATTTCAGTGGATAGAGCAACATTTGAGGAGGGCGCACCATGCTTGGGCACATCTTTCACTCTTGGACTTGTGTTGCAGCTTGAGACAAGCTGTTATTGTATCAAGTTCACTTGTTTCATGTACTTGTTGTATTCCACCTTCTATTCTCCACATATATATACTTCCATTCCAAATTGGTTTTCCCCCGGGGGGTTTTATCCAGGGTCATGTTGACCAAAAATAATTGTGTTCATTTCATGCATGCTTAGAATTGTAAATCGGTATTTAAAGTTGTAAAGATCTAAGAGGTAGTGTTATTTGTTTTGAGTATATTGCATGTGCTAACAATGGGATAATCAAACACCTGCAAGGGCACCTCAAAAGGACACTTGACCATCAAAACTGTGAGCAGAAAGTACTTGATTGTTTGTTGTCCTAAAACAACAGCAAAGGACAGTCACAGAGATTGAAACTTAGAGCCAAACAAAGGTCAAAGACAGACCTGTTTAGGCAACCTCATAGGACCTCAGAATTTCTACATTCTCCAACTTGCAGGAGGAGGAGATGGACCTCGTGATTGAGATGGGCAATAATGCCAAGTGTCGGGAAACAGGCCATGGGACAGTCACATTTCAGAGGGAGTCCGGGAAGCCATTGATTGTGAGGGATGTGCTATATGTTTCGGGCATGACGAAGAACCCGATATCAGTCTCAGCATTGGAGGACAGGGGCTATGTAGTCTCATTTCAGGATGAGCAAGTGTATATCAGGCCCAAAGACTCCAGGACAACGAAGGTGATTGGTGTTAGATGAGAAAAGTTGTATAGGCTTCAGTTCGAGCCAACCCGAGCATTGGTGAGCAGTGCATGTGACTTGGCAGAGTTGTGGCATAGGAGGATGGCGCACTTGCGTCATGGAGCACTCAAGGTGCTCAAGGAGATTGTGACAGGACTGCCAGATTTAAGCACAGAGCATCATGAGGTATGCAAGGGGTGTGCTATGGGAAAGTGCATCAAGACATCTTTCCCAAGTAGTGACAACAAGACACGAGGCATCATAGACTTGATACACTCAGATGTATGTGGGCCCATGTCATCACCATCCCTGAGTGGGTACGAGTAATATGTCACCTTCATCGATGACCATTTCTGGAAGACCTGGATGTACTTTATGAGGACCAAGAATGAGGTTCTCAATCAGTTCCAAGAGTTCAAAGCTCTTGTGGAGAACGACAATGGACGTGAGTACACCTCGAAGGCCTTCAAGGATTTATGTGCAGGTGTTGGGATAAAGAGGGAGTTGACTGTTCCATACAACCCATAGCAGAACGGGGTGGCAGAAAGGAAGAAGAGGGCTATTGTTGGGGTTGCCAAAGCCATGTTGTATGATTAGGATCTGCCTAGATTTCTATGCGCAGAAGCTTGTAACACAACTGTATACATACAGAACAAGAGTCCTCACAAGGCGTTGGGGAGGAAGACTCCTGAGGAGGTATTACAAGGAGGAGACCAAAGATTAGACACTTCAAGATTTTCGGGTGCCTTGTCTATTGTCATGTCCCCTCAAAGAAGAGGACAAAGCTCGAGGCCACTGCTAAAAAGGGGATTTTCGTTGGTTACAACAACAATTCCAAGTCATACAGAGTCTACATTCCTTCCTTCAGAAAGACCATGGTCAAGAGGGATGTGATATTTGAGGAGAACAAAACCTTGAGGAAGGCTCATGATACTGGTGCAGCAACAGCAAGGGATCAGGAGCTCGAGACTCAGAAGACTGAGGAGACACAGGGTACAGGTGCAGGTACATGCACGGATGATCAGATTGAAGATCGGGATGAGGAGCAGCAGGCTCCTCTAGTTCAAGAGACTCCTTCTACCAGGAGGAAGACCAGATGAGTAAAGCAGACCTTGAGTGAGGCACAGAAGTACGTGGGTGCTCCTAGGACATCGGTCAGAGAGAGTAGAGCACCATAGAGATTTTCCACTTATATGGCTCTGATGAGTGAGCTATTGGAGGTCGAGCCTTTCAGCTTTGAGGAGGCATCACAGCAGCAAGTGTGGAGAGATGTCGTGGTGGAAGAGTATGCTTCTGTCATGAAGAATGATGTATGGGAGGTGGTGCCCTGGCCAGAGAGGAAATCAATGATTGGCTCGAGATGGATCCATAAGATCAAACATGCTGCAGATGGCAGTGTGGAGAAGTCCAAAGCTCGCTTTGTGGCTAAGGTGTTCTCTCAAAAGGAGGGAATTGATTATGATGAGACATTTGCCCCAGTAGCGAGATACACTTCGATCAGGGCCATGATCTCGATTACAATAGAGATGGAGTGGAAGATCCACCAGATGGATGTCAAGACGACCTTCCTCAATGGCATTATTGAGGAGGAGGTGTACATCGAGCAGTCGGAGGGTTTTGAGGTGCATGGGAGGGATTCCCATGTGTGCAGGTTGAGGAGAGCCTTGTATGGGCTCAAGTAGGCTCCCAAAGCGTGGTACTCACAGATTGACAGCTACATGCAGGGGATGGGCTTCACCAAGAGTGAGGCAGACTCCAACCTCTACTACATCATAGTTGGAGGTGAGCCGCTCATTCTTGTGTTGTATGTCGACGACTTGTTTCTTACAGGTTCAGAGAGGGTCATTGCAGAGTGCAAGAGGGATCTTGCTTTGGAGTATGAGATGAAAGATTTGAGGTTTATGCACTACTTTTTGGGGTTAGAGGTGTGGCAACGTGATGGTTAGACTTTCCTTGTACAGGGGAATTATTCAGTGGAGATCCTGAAGAGATTCGGGATGTTGGACTACAGGCTTGTGTCTATGCACATGGTGACCAACTGGAAGAAGCTAGATGCTTCCAAATCGAAGGCAGTGGACCCTACTCTTTACAGGCAGTCGATTGGCTCTCTGATGTATCTGGTCAACACTAGACCAAATATATGCTTTGCGTTTAACACACTCAGTCAGTTTATGGTTGAGCAGAAGATGTTACATTGGGTGGCAGCGAAGCATGTTCTGAGATATTTGTGTGGCATGGTTGACAATTGGTTGAGTTATATCCAAGGAGATGGGGTGAAGCTGACAGGATTTACAGATGAAGATTGGGAGGCAGCATAGTAGACGGGAAGAGTACTTCAAGTTGTTGTTTCAGCTTGGGATCAAGAGTTGTTTCCTGGTTCAGTTGGAAGCACAAGTCAATGGCGTTGAGCTCTGCTGAAGCAGAGTACATGGCAGCTAGTTTAGCAGCATGTGAGGCCATTTGGCTTCATAAGTTGCTCATCAGTTTGTTTGGCCAGGAGTTGGATGCGATTGTCATTCACTGTGAAAATCAGAGCTACATCAAGCTCTCTGAGAATCTAGTTTTTCATGACAAATCCAAACACATAGAGATCAGGTTTCACTTCATCAGGGACTGTGTGCAGAACGGGACAGTGAAGCTACAGTATGTGCCTATAGGAGAGCAGGTGGCAAACATTCTAACGAAGGCCTTGATGAAAGGCAGGTTTGTCTTCTTCAGGGACAAGTTGGGAGTGGTACAGAACACCTTCCTTGTTAAGAGGGAGTGTTAATTTGGTAGTTCAGAAGGTGTCTCAGCTAAGCCTATGTGTCCAAGGCTAGCTGATAGACATAATTAAATTACCCAGATCAGCATTTGTATTTATCCTAAATTTTAACTTAGGAAAAGTATAAAAGTCATTTAAATTTTGACTTTTCACTCAGATTTCTGAAAAGTGACTTTTTGGAAATTAATAATTCACTAAAGTCAATTTTTGGAGGCTTCTAGAAGACTCAAGAAAAGGTGAGTTAGAGTGATAAAAGGAGGTTGAGGGTGAAGGACATAACACATTGTGTGCTGAGCTGATGAGTGAGGTCATTGGCTGAGGAAGAGGAAGTTGATTCTGCAGAGTGAGGAAGGGTGACTGACTTAGCATCAAAGGAAGTGAGTTGAGTGCAGGTCGTTCCAGCAGAGACAAAGGCCGAAAAAGTGGGGCCGAAAAGCAGGCTGAGTTTGCTGGACTATAAGAAATTTCAGAATTTTCTGTTGTAAATTAATTCCTCTGAAGCCAATAAAGCCCCTCCTTTGTTGGTTTTCCCCACATTGGGGTTTCCAGGGTATTTCTGGTGTTCTTTTCTTTCATGTGCTTGGTTTCCATTTACTTCTGTTGTGCATTTATTTAAAGAACTCAGCTGTAAATTACTTGCATAATTTTCAGAAGTTAAATTTCAGCAATAAATTAATTTCTGGGTGATTAAAATTATTAGCAATAATTTATGTTTGTTGAGTTTAAAGAAAATAACAACAGCCAGCTATGGATAAATTCGACATTCGATATGCTTTAAGATAATTCAAGGGGGATATATTCACGGGTTGCAAAATTCATACATGAAGAGGAGCTGAGACAAATCAAGTCGAATTGAAGTTGGCTCATACTATCATACTACTAATCGTTGGCAATCTATCCATTGGTATCCATTAGTCTCACATAATTTCCACGCCACCAAACAAATCTAGGAACAACAATACAATCAGTGTTTTATCTGTCAATTTGGTATAGCCATCTGGTAGCTACAAATAAAGGGAATTTTGAATTGGTCATCAAAAGTCTCTGAAAATATATTAGAAATAATAACTACACAAAAAAATAATTCAATAATCAAAGGGTGGGCTTTGTAAAGTCCTGCCTTTCTAATAGAATCGTGTCGGTTGACACAAAAACATTAGACAAATCATTAAAAATCAAGGAAACCTATATTCAAAAACTATCCCACTGAGGTATTTAATAAATGGCCACAATATAAAATAGAGAGACTGCCACTAGAATTGATGCCCCCTGTTCACCCGTGGCTCATCTCATCACGGGGTATCCATAAAATCCTGCCTTTCTAATAGAATCGTGTTGGTTGACCCAAAAACATTAGACAAATCATTAAAAATCAAAGAAACCTATATTCAAAAACTATCCCACAAAGGTATTTAATAGTTCACCCACAGCTCATGTCATCACGGGGTATCCACCATTCTTTGCTAAACAAGTACCGGTGAGAAGGAAATCAATAGGGTCGCATCTATTGAACTGAGCCGCTGACATCTTGTGGTTAAAACAAAAGTTTTCCAATTAGAAAAAAGAAAGAATAAAAGTGTTAAAGTTCTATTCCAAGTCAACGTACTAATATCATAAATCGAGAAAGGGTATAATTGATTAAAGGTCTTTGACGATTGATACAAGGTATAAAAAGTCAAGTTCATAAAACAAAAAAGGGTGGCTATTACGATGGACATTCAAAAGTGTCACTAGGTTCAAAAGAATTGTTTAATATTTTATTGCAAGTTAAAGGTTTACCAACAAAGTGTCGCTAGGTTCAAAAGAATTGTTTAATATTTTATTGCAAATTAAAGGTTTACCAACAATTACCAAGGTCTTAAATTAAACTCCAAAAGAGCTATATTAAGGATTATATTTAAGAGCTATTTAAGTTTTCGAAGGTGATTAATTCCCAAAAGCAAATTATAAGGGGGTTATTCAAAATTTATTTAATACCATTCCTAAGTTTAGGGGAGGATATCAAGGTTCTAATTCAATAGCAATTTTGTGGGTCCCTCACATTTCATGTGCCCACTTATTACGAAGAATATACCTATAGTTATTAAACCATAGAATCTTTACGACATGAGCTAGCAGAGCAACATAATTCTTACCTACAAAATCGTAATCAAGAGTTGCTCACAAAAACCATGGAATTAAAAAAAGAGACACGACACAATCATAAGTTACAACAGAAAAATCAAGATCTCAAGAAAAAAAATTGACGAGGGCTTACTAGAAAAAGATAAAGAAATTTCTTGCCTAAAAGATCATAGTCAAAAACTTCTTGCAAAAATCAAGAAGTCTAGAGATACAAAGCAGTGCAATCAAAAGTTAGAACAGGAGAATCAAGATTTCAAGGAGAAACTCGACAAGAGTTTATCAGAAAAGGATGAAGAAAATTCACATTTAAGGAACCTTAATCAAAGGTTGCTCAAACAAATCAAAAGGTTAAAAGATAAGACAC
>SNQJ01S0012258.1:0-15818 GCA_010110895.2 Picea sitchensis | reverse complement strand
TGCAACATTCTACAAAGTATCGACTTTTTCCAGTATCACCTTTCCATCCTTTACCATGCCTCAAACAAAATGATATCGGATCTCAATATGCTATGTCTTCACATGAAAGGTCAAGTTCTTTTCCAAACAAATAACATTGTTACTATCACATTGAACTATAAGAGCTCTATGAATTATCCCCACATCCGAACACAATTTCATTAGCTAAATGTCCTACTTACAAGCATGAGCAGTTTTCATATGCTTTGCCTTTGCAATGGATAAAATGACCACAACATGTCACTTGTCGATTCAACTCACTGCTTCGCCAAATAGTCAAAGCACATATCCGCTAGTAGATCTCCTCCCATCTACATACCCTTCCAAATAAGAATCCACATAACCATGTATATCCACTAAGAACTGGTCCCCTAAAATATTAACATGATAACAAATGGAACACTCTAAAGTAACCCACAAATACCCAAAGACCCTCTTCACTACAACCCAATCTTCATGTACAAGATTAGCCATGAATCGGTTCAAGACTTCCACTAGTTGGGCAATGTCTCATCCGGTGCATACCATAGCATACATCAAACTACCAACTACACTAGCATAAGGAACATCATCCGCATCTAACTCACTGCGCCACCAAATAATCGAAACACATATCTGATTGTATATATGCTCCTATCTACATCCCCTGCCCAATCAAAATCCACATAACCTTGTATATCCATTAAGCATTGGTCCCCTGAAATATCACCATGATAACAAATGGAATACTTTGAAGTACCTTGCAAATACATGAAGACCCTCTACACTGCAACCCATTGTCATGTCTAAGATTAGTCATGAATCGACACAAGAATCCCACTACTTGGGAAATGTTTGGTTTGGTACAAACCATAGCATATATCAAACTACCAACTACACTAGCATAAGGAACATGATCTGTATACTCCCTTTCTATGGGTGTTGTAAGACATTGCTCAATTGAAATCTCATTTCACATTGAAATAGGAACACTCGATGGTCTATAATCCACTAGGTGAAAACATAGCAACACAAAGTTCACATACTTACTTTGGCCCAACTAAATCTTTTTACTTGTTCTATCTCTCCTAGTTTCCATTCCCAATATATACTTTGCAACCCCCAAGTCTTTCATGTCATACTATGTTGTGAGAATTTAAATAACTAATCACATCCTTGTTGTTACCAAACAATAACATATCATCTACATACAAAGTGATAACAAGAAAAATGACCATTGTTTGTAATATACACAATGATATGATATAGATCTTAGAAATCCTAGACTCAACACAAAATAATCAAATTTTTGGTACCACATTTTGAATCATTGTTTTAGACCATACAAAGATGTTGTTCATTTGCAAACTAGTGACTATTTACCTTTTTCAATGTAGTTATATGACCATGTCATATAGATCTCCTCCTTCAAGTCACCATGCAAGAATGTTGTTTTCACATACATATGTTCTATCCCTATATCAAAATCTACTACTAACAATAGCAAGAACTTGATAGATGTCAGCTTAGCAACCGAGGAAAAAATGCTCTGTAAATTGTCGTGGATATTTCACTAGAATAGTTCATCACAACAAATCTTAAACTATTATGAAATCTTAGATTATGTAATTTATTTCCTTAGATCACATATTTGTATTACTAGCTTATTGCTCAGATTTATGAAAGTAACCGAATACGAAAATGGAGGAACATGCAAAATATACACACCATCCACACAATTGAACACAATATGTATCCTGGGAAACCCAATATGAGAGAAAACTCAGCTAGAAGGTGAGGCCTATTCTCTACTCTCTTTTCTTCAGTTATGGAAAGCAAGTACAAAGAAAAAGGCACTCGCCATGGAGTTGCCTTTGACATTGTGGCATGAATGGTTGCTACGAAAACTCCTACCTCCTCTATGATGCTCTCAAAATACCACTCCTTGGATGCTCTACTCAACTATTGAACAAGTACAATGCAAAAGAATAGAATCATTTCTCCTCCTAGCAGTCTGATATTTAGCATAGCCCAATAGTCGTCTATGGTTAGGGTTTTGACTTCCCCAACCCTCAATTAGTGATCAAGTTTGGATCTTCTAGAATCTTCTGGAAATTCTACACGTGGCTAGCTCCATATGTGTGGGTAATGGGGGTTGATGTGGCATCCACTCGTACCATGGTGGTCAACATGGTAGGTCAACTTGCAGGAGGCATAAATTTTGCATAAGAGCCCCAATTGAGGTGTTTGATGCACTGTTGGAAAGATATCAAAGTGTAGAACACCACAAAGGGTGTGGGCATAGGTCTCAAACAATATAACCCTAAAAAACGTTGTTAATTCCTCAAAATGGCTTCAGAAGGTTCCAGACCCCAATTTTCCAAATTGGGTCCTACCACTAAAATGGCCCTTCAAGTTGACTCCTCCAATCTTTTCCACCCGAAAAGTACCAAGATAGATAATAAATTGTATGATGATCGAATCCGGATAAAAAATATCTCACCAAAGTCTATCCCTTCAACCTAGGAACATCCTTTGCAACCAATCTCGCCTTGTACTTTTCAACGCTATGATCTTAACTAATCTTTTTCTTGAACACCCATTTGCATCCAACATATTTCTGTCCACTGGGAAATGGTACCAAGTCCCATGTATTGTTCTTCCTAAGTTTAGCTATCTCCTCATCCATGGTCAATCTCCAGGATCCATTGTTTTCCATCGCCATTACCTCTTTCACAATTCTAGGCTCATCGATGTTAGTAGATAAAGCAATTATCATTTGAAATTAGATGGACTATAATTATACCTATCTAGTTGCCTTCTTGTTGAGTGGACCTCCTCAAAGATCGAGGTGGAGTTTCTACTTCCTCTTCCAAACTCTCTAATATCTCCTCCTCATCAAGTCCAACACGAACTTTTGGTTCAGCTTTCTCGACCTTGGGCAATCACTAAACATCTAACTTCTTCTCATCCTCTTATGGTTGCATAAGTATGGGAGAAGAATTAAATTCCACAAAAATAACATTTCTATTGTACAAAACTTTCTTAGGCATAGGATCTCAAATCTTGTACCCTTTCACACCAACACCATATTGAAGAAGATACATTTCACTACATTACTATCTAACTTTGACCATTTCTCCTTAGGCACATGGTCATATGTCGTGCAACCAAAAACACAAAGATGTTGTAGTGAGGGATTTTTTCATGTCCAAAGCTCCACAGGGGTCTTGTCTACAAGGGTTGATGTACAAGACCTGTTGATCAGGGACATGCAATAACAACCACTTCTGCCTAGAACTTCTGCTCTAAGCTGACTCCACTAAGCATACTCCTATCCCTCTCCATAAACGTGTCTTGCCCATGTGTTTTGCAACTCCATTTTGTTCAGGGGTATATGGAGTTGTCTTATGTATTTGTATGTTATTCTCCTCACATAACATGTCAAACTTTGCATAACAAAACTTGTCGCCGTTATCAATTCTCAACACCTTAATCTTTCTGCCAATTTGATTTTTAGAGAGAACATTAAAATCCTTAAATCGTCTAAAGACCTCGAATTTACTCATGAGAAAATATACATATATCTTTCTAGAATAGTCATCGATGAATGACACATGGTACAAATATTTAGAAATCAAAGGAACTTTAATATGACCAAATACATCAAAATGAACCAAGTTCAACAATCCAGAGGATTTATGAGAACTGTAATACAATTGAACATGGTTTTGTTTTCCATATATGCAATGCTCACAGAAATCAAATTCAAGAATACAATCAATCAACTCCTCAACAAGATTTTTGTTTTTCAAGGCCCATAGGCCCTTCTCACCTATATGGTCCATTCTTTGGTGCCATAACATTGTCTTCTCTGCAAGTAACTTGCTCTATGAAGCAAGAGACCCTTTGGGCTCCCAAAAAGTAAGCCTATCAAGAGTAGATACAACATGCCTCTTTATTGTTGGTTCTAATAATGAAGGTGTAGACTATACATATCTCTTCATTGTAGAAATTGAAGAACTATTGCACTGAATGGAGCATGCATCAAGTTGAAACAAAGTGACCACACAAACACCCTTAGTGAGCACCATAGATTCTCGCACCATCTTACACCCTCCATTGGAGAAAACAACCTACACACCACATCATTAAGTGTGCTTACTCATAATAGGTTATGTGCCAAACCTAGAATGTGCATAACTTTGTAACCCCCTTCACTCTACCAAACGAGAATTAAATCAAGACTCTAACATAACCAACTATGCCAAGATAATAATCATCACCAAGGTATACCTCCCACCATCATATTTTTCATACACTAAAACCCACTCTAGATGGGAAGTTATGTGGAAGCAAGCTCCATAGTCTATCAACCACACACTTTGACATGCATGGTCGCCAAGGTTGCACCAAAGGCATTTCCACCATCCCCCTTGGAAGATTTTTTGTATTCATCATCAAAGTCATTATTTTTCTTCTTTTCTCCCTTTTTCTCTTCCTTGCAGTCTCTTATGAAATGCTTGGCCTTGCTACAATTCCAACATCTCACCTTAGACTTTCCAAGAGACTTAGATGTCCCACGAGATTTTGACCTTCCCTTCTTCCTTTTCTTGCATTTCTCCTTTAATCTTCCATGAACAATCAAGGCCTCCTCGGTGGATTAAGAAGCCACTTATGTCTCATCTCCTCTAAGAGTAAAGAAACCATTACCTCACCGAGCACCAATTTTTTTGTAGTGGTTCCAACAACCATTACCAATTTGTCCCACGAATCTGAAAAAGAACACATAAGAGTCATGCAATGATCTTCCTTGTCCATCTTCACTCCAACTAAGTTCAACTGGGTGACAACCATACTAAAGGCATTCAAGTGCTTGACTATAGAATCACCATCACCCATTCTTAAGGTGTACAATTTTTTTCACATGAAAAATATTATTGAACGGGGATTTAACTTGGTACTTGTACCCTGACTTCTTCTAAAAATTTGTTCTAGTGGTTTCTTCAAAAATGTTCATCAACACTAGATCAACCAAACAAATTCTAATAAGGCTTCTTGCCTTTTTGTCTAGTGCTTCCCAATCTTCATCTTTCATAGTAGAGGTTTTTTTTTCCAGATAGTGCAACCCATGGATCTCAATATACTAGCAAGTCCTTTGTCTTCAGCTTCCAAATCTCAAAGTCAGTGCCATTAAACCTCTCCATTCCTAGTCTTGACATGCTTGCCATTTTCCTGCAACACAATCTCCTTCTATGCAAGCTCCCACTCAAACCAATATTAGGCCAAAACAAATCTTCGTCCTTAACACCTAGGATCCAAGGTGATTAGGCTTTGATACCAAATGAAAGGAAGCAAAGGTGTGAAATACACTTCCTGCATTAATCAACGAGAGAAGAATATGTGGAAAATAAAGTAAGCATTTGCAACAAGCACATAAGATATGAACACCATACCATTAAAAAATGATTTTATGGGGAAAACCCTTGTAGGAGAGAAACTCCACAATCAAGCACAAAAGCTAAATGTATTATTCACCAACAAGTTACAATCCATTTACAAATATGTACACTTAACATGAGTAATTAACATTCAATTGGGTTTAGCTCGAGTGGTTTGTGCTGAGGGGTGTTTTCCTGATCCAGGTGGATATCGGTGGCCACCCACCTTTTCCAACTGGCTCAAAATAGTTTTCTGTCAATTTTGGTAATTTACGATTTTTAGCAGTTTTTTTGGGTCCCAAACTTCCGGGGCTGTTTTGAGGCCCTAAACGACATTTTTTGGGAAAACGGGGAGCAACATGTATATTCCTTCGATGTTGCTCACATCAAAAGTTGTAGTCATCGGATAGATCTTTCTAACGGTGTATCGAGCACCCCAAACAACGATCGTATTCAAAAGTTACGCCCCTGGGAAGTTGACGTATCAACTACCTCCATCGGGGCCCGGAAATCTTTTGGCTTTTCATCTTTCAGGTTTAGGGTTTTGGATTTTCCTTATGTTAAAAAGGCCCTTAGAGCCTCATTGAAATAATCATCTTTTTATGGATGCGAGTAGCCATCACATATCTTCTCAGAGATAAGCTGCCACCATTCTAGCAAGTCTTTCACTTTGTATTTTACAGTCTTTGTACATTTTCGCTCATTAATAGAAAATTGTGTATTACTGTATCTCTGTGCTTATGGTTGCATCTCTGATAAATTTATGTTATAGTGTTGGATATCCGATATATCTCTGTATATTTATTTATTATATCTCTGCTCTCGTTTCGTGCCGAAAATAATTCGGATCATTTCCCCCCCCATCCAGGTTCAATTCTCGCAAGTGACATGTTGAGCTCTTGAATGAGCAAGCTATTGAAAAAGCCTCGACTTTCTACAAAATCTGGTTTACCCCGAGTACCATCCTTGAAATGAGGGGAAGTGCCCAGTGGGTTTCTCTAGGATCTATTTCAAAGTAATAAAAAAAAACATGAGTAATTAGCAATTTATAGTTTATATGGAGAAATTTTGGCAGCATAACAGTACCTTCATTAAACTCATGTCATCCCTCCAATCCAAGCATTCAGTATATAGGCATAATAAAACCATAAGCCACATATGGTTTATAAAAGCACATACATGAAACTACTAGTTATTTAGGCATTCATATCCACTTTGATATTATATGAATCTCCATGCATCAATCGCTCCATGTTGGTCTTCATCACATGCATTGAGAGTGGATGAAGAGTCATGCATGCACATGCTCTCGATGCCATGCATGTAATGTATACAAGGTTACATATCATCGTAACTACTACGAGAGGATGTAGATGCTCTCTCTGCCATGCATATAATGCATGCAAGGTGTATGACACACCAATCCCAACAACATGCTTAGTGTGTATCCTTTTATGTGCACAATTGCTATTCCTCTCTTGCAAATACCCCTACCCCCACCTGAATTGCTATGCTTCTCTTGTGCAAACATATTAATCCCCATGTATTCAAGAGATTCACAAACATATTAATCCCCATGTATTCAAGAGATTCAATGAGTTATATATATATATATATATATATATATATATATATATATATATATACACTGTATCGTGTGTTTTTTCTTCTTTTAGTGCTTTGTAAATATGAAGTTAATATGTCTCATTTTCTATGTTGAATTATTTTTCTCCTCTTTTACACACATATATTTCCCCATGTATTGAGGAGATTCAATGCTTGTGCATATAAAAAAATATACAATGAAGCAAAGGCTAGGGATGGTCACTTACATATCAAAGCTTGCATTATCTGCAATGTATCAAACTTATGGAAACCTTAATAAGTATATATTATATAACCTTTGTTAATATTGCAAGAAAGGTGGTGAAGTAGAAGCTTTGGTATAATGCATGAACAACCCTCGATGTATATCAAGGATCTATCACCTTATTCACTCCTATGTGTGTCTCATTCACCAATTGTCTTCTCCTTGGCATGAGCTTGAACCCTCATTCAAAACAAAGTTAATATACACCCCCCAACAAACAGAAAAACAACCTGGAAAAGATTGCTCCAACATCAATCAAATCATAGCTAGGATCTTTCAGTATGAAGAGGAAAACCTAGCTATTTTAGGCATTCATATCCACTTTGATATTATATGAATCCACTTGCATCAATCGCTCCATGTTGGCCTTTATCGCATGCATTTAGAGTGCATCAAGTGTCATGCATGCATTTAATGTATGCACATTCTCTCCTTGACATGCATGTAATGCATGCAAGGTGCAAGCTCTTATCATTGTAACTCTAAGAGTAGATGCATGCTCTCTCTGGCCATGAATAACGCATGGGCAGTGTATGACACACCAATCCCAACAACCTCCTTAGTGTGTATCCTTTTATGTGCACAATTTTGATGCTCCTCTTGCAAATATATTCCATGTCCCCGATTGTTGTGATTCTTTTGGAAACATATTTTCTATATATATATATAATAATAATACATTGTCAATGCACTAAGTCACACCAAATTATGTATGAGACCCCTGTTTGTGAAACAAGGGACCCCCCTCCACCCAACAATTTGACGGGTAAAGTCTATGAAGGTATACATACCCCACCCCCTCCGAATTTGAACTTGTGACCTCTTGAGGAAACACATGTTCTTAACCATTAGTCCCACCTTCAGTCAGTTTTATATATATATATATATATATATATATATATATATATATATATATATATATATATATATATATATATATATATATCTTAATTTCAATGTGTGTTCTTTTCTTTTTAGTGCCTTATAAATACAAAGTTTAATATGTATGTTTTTTTATGCCTAATTGTTATGTTTCTCTTTTGCAAACATATCTTCCCGCCTAATCACTATGCTTCTCTTTTGCAGACATATATTTTCTCGTGCATCGAGGAGATTCAATGCTTGTGCAGATAAACTAACAAACAATGGAGTAAAGGCTAGGGATGGTCACCTGTGTATCAAAGCTTGCATTGTCTCGAATGTATTGACCTTATGGAAATATTAATGAGTATATATTACATAACCTTTGTCAATATTGCAATAAAAAGGTGGTGAAGTAGAAGCTTCGGTATCATGCATGAACAACTCTTCATGTATATCATGCATTTGTCACCTTATTCACTCCTCTATGTGTCTCATTCACCAATTGCTTTTTCCTTAGCTTGAGCTTGAACCCTCATTCAAGGAAAGGTTAATATAATATAATCTAATCTATTAAGCTCTATGTGTCTCATTCACCAATTGCTTTTTCCTTAGCGATCTTGTATTGAGCTTGAACCCGCAAACTAATCTATACAAGATCGCTCTAACATCAATCAAATTGTAGCTAGGAGCTTTCAATATGCAGAGGTTTGTTGTTTTCAATGCCTTTCATTATCCTCTAATGAGAAACAACCATGTGTTGAGATTCATCAACATTGACAAGAGAATTGAATGGAATAAGAACCAACCCAAATTCTATAATGAAGAAAGAGATAAACAACGCTAGGCTAGCCAAAACATATATATAATCTTGTAGCAAACTCCTCTCCATTGCTCGATATCAGGCAAAACAAAAAGTTAGATTTTCCATTAATATAGAACTTTGATCGAATTTTTTGACTCCACTGGTTGATTCAGAATTAGGCAAAACCCACAAGAGCATTGTTCCACCATGCATGGATCTTGGATCATGGCAACAATGCTTAAAATATTTGGCAAATTCTTATCATATGTGTGGTTGGAAAGATGGTTAGTTTGCTAAAAGATTAGCTTACTCAAGCTAAGATAGTTGCAACCTTAGAGAGAGAATAAACCTTAGCACAAGTGCACTTTAGAGAAAAATAACCCAAGTGTGAGATAGAACAAACCAAGGAGAGTGCAATGCTTTATGGTTCCCTTAGTCTAAATCACTTGTATAAGAATGAATGAATAATCATGATATGTGGAAATGCAAATAAGAGTTGTGTATTTATACACAACTAAAAGGTAGGACACTTTCCTCGAGAAGGGGTGTTGATACATTTTCCTTCTTCTTTCACATGAGTCTTGCCTTTTTCTGGACCCCTTCTATAAAAAGTCCCTACCCATGCGAATGTCGATGAAATTTTCTTTGTCAACATCCCAACCCTCCTACACCCGCAAAAGCATAGTGATGTGAATGTGGGGAAAACTTCATGTGAACTGACTTGCAATCCCAACCTTCCCGCACCCACATCCCATATGGTTATTCCAACGTCCTGCATCCCGTAGCTTTGAACTTAGTCTATTTTCCCAACATCTTTGCATCTCATGTGGAGGAATAACACTTGACCCATCCTCGGGCACTCACTTTTCTTCTCGCATCTTGCATCTCACATAGGGCACGTTTTATCTTTTCGAGGCAATCATAACACATCTTCCACGCATCTTTCACACAATGAGGATGACTATTGTTAATTAATGAGGCTTAATTTTTGCACATTCCCCCCCAAGCCTCATGTACATGAATGAAAATTTCCATTTAATGAATGACATGCACCAAATGTATGAGGGGGCCTATTGGATGAAAAATCTAATTTATACATGTAATCCCTCCCATTTACCTTAAGCACATTGAAAGTGAAAGAGATATGAATAGGAAATAAGGAAGCCATTATGGAGATATAGTGGAAATCACTGTTCTTAAGAAACCGGGAAATCTAGTGGTTCATTGCATATAAGTGGTATTCTAAGCTTTCCTTAGAAGAAAAACTTACAAACAAAGTGTGGACATCTGGGATAGCCAAGGTCGGGTGCATGCCCAAAGTATTTGATTTCAAAGAATCACTAGCATGGTCTACTAGCATATTTGATTCCAAGAATTGATTGATCGAAGAGAAGGAAAGCGGATAGACTCCTGTCCCTTTGACTCCAAACACCTTTAGAAGGATGCTACGAATTCCAACACCAAACAGAGTCCTCAAACTCTTAAGGCAGATGCTTTCTTGGACCTGAGGGTGGTGGGACGAGTTTGCTCAAGGATTTTTTTGGTTCAACCTCCCCGTTGGACCCACCAGCCCCGCTAGATTAATCACCGTGATGTTGGCCCAATCAGAGCAAGGAATTCACACTCGCCCTTGCATGCCCAATATTAAGACTCAATTAAGCTATGTCCCTAGGGTATGTCTTGTACTATCTCATTACTTTGTATGAGTAGGGACAATTTTTGACTGGGCTCGGATTATCTCTAATGAGAATTCCCACCAACTCTCAAACTTCATTCAAACCAAGATGTTCTTCCTGACCTCTTACCTTATTCTTTCTTTAATTTATTGGTAATAGAGCTTGAAGGCATGCCCCAAAGGGGCAATGCCGATTACAATGAGGACCTTTCTCGTTTCTAGTATCCTATATTATGGAAGCATAAAGCACCATTTCATTTCTATTAAATCCAAGATTCCTTTGTTGGAGAATGTTGAAGTATGTTTACCAGGATGGAACCAGCTAGGTTAACAAAGCTAGTCATAGGATTTCTTATGGGAAAGGGAGTATTGCATATTTTAAGAAGAATTTCACATACATAAGGATTTTTTACTTTGAAGGGAAACCCTTTCTTCTTCCCTATTTTGTATGTGATAGATTTCTTGTTTATGAATTATGTAGACAACAAAGAATGTGGTCTGTGTTCTTTAATAAAAAGAGGAAACGACAGTTCATCCCCATGCCTTTAAGTACTGGTTTTATATTTTAGTTAAAGTTCATCTAGCCTAGCTGAGATGGTTGGATTCTTTGATTCCTTCAATACGAAAGAGGCTGAAGCACACAAGGGTTTTGATCCTGAAGGTGTTTTCACAACTCACATGGTTTCAATTGGTCATGGTTCAATTTTTGCTAGGCTAGAGGAAATCACAGAGGGCGCTAACAATAATGAAGATATACATGTCAAAGCCAAGGTGGTATCCACGACAAGCAAAAATGTTCCTAAGAAGAAGAAGCAAGTCACTTGTGACGATGCAAATAAACGGGCAAGTTCAAACCATTATGTGAAGAAGGTCCCTCTCCAAGAAGAGGCCAAACAACCTTAGCATAAACACAGGGGTAGACCCACAACTAGTGTTGATGGTGGTTTTGTTCATCAATCCCATAGGAGTTCCTCTTCCAGTAACAAAAATTAGGAAGCTAATGTAGAAGGAAGAGAGAATAATGAAGAATGCATGAGTGATGGAAACAACATGGACCCTCCTCAACAATTAAAGATAACCCATGTAGTTACTTGTTAAGAACCAAATATCAAGATAGCATAGCAAACCCTCATAATAAGCACTCAACTTTGAAAAGAGAGAGAAATTCAACAATAAGCCTCTTCCAAGGCAACCTCCTTATGCCCACATAAATGTACAATTACAAGATGATTCCAAATGGAAAATGTCTCCTTGGTATATATAGGATACTAGGAGGTATAATTACAACTAATGGACTAAACTCGATACAAATAAAAATAACATTACTAATGTAATATGCCCCACTAAGGTAATGAGCCACGGCTTAGGGCTTAACATGCCTCCCCTTGAGACAAGTGTTGTCTACAACGCTTGAGTAACTCGGGATGTTTCTCAGATAAAAGACCATCTTCCCAAGTGGAATCTTTAACGAGTAGTTTCCTCCATTTAATGAGATAATTGGAAATGGGACGACCTCAACTGGCTAATTTTGTGTCAGTGATGGCTTCAGTTCCAATATGATTTTTCCTTCCTTGTCAAGTTCGCAATATAGTTTGAACTGAGATCTTGTCACCTATAACTTTCTTTTAGCATGAAAAATGGAAATCAAGTGTACTTCCATGAAGATGTAGGCAACTCCAATTTGTATGCCATAGTACCAATCTTTTGCAACACCTTATAAGGCAAGCTGCACTTTGGTGATATTCTATTATCCTTCTTGGCTTGCTTGAGGGTCATCCGTTTGTATGGTTGTAGTCTTAAAACACCCAATCTCCTACTTCAAAACTTTTCAATCGCTGATGTTGATCTACTTGTTGTTTACGCATTTTGTGCCATGGTTAGGTTGTCCTTTAAAATTTGGAGAACTTGTTGTTGATGCTTGATGTGATCTTCCACTTCTGAACCTAGATTTTCTTTTAGAGAAGAAGTGATGGAAGGAGGGTGGTATCCAGAGTGCCATAAATGGTAAATGCTTTGTTGCAAGATGAAATGAAGTGTTATACCACCATTTTGCTAAGGGTAACCATTTGAACCATTGTCTTTTTTTATCGGAGACAAAGTAATGAAGGTAGCCTTCTAGACATTTGTCTACCATCTCAGCTTTGTCCATCAGATTGAGGATGATAGGAATGAGCTATGATCCAATTGAGTACCCAAACAAGAAAAATAATTCTATTCAAAAATGCTCCAGTGAAGATGGGATCACAATTTACAATAATATTTGGGTTGCCATGTAGCTTTTGAACCGGCTCCATGAATGCGGTGGCAAATCAGACCGGGTTTTGAAGGGGATGAGAGAGTGCATAAAAGTGCGCATACTTGGTCGGGCCTATCAACAATCACCATGATGACACTTCTTCCTCCACTTCGTAACCCCCGTGATGAAATCCATGGAACCTCCCCCCAAATACCGACTCCCTGATGGCTAATGGTTGTAAAGACCTTGGTCTTAATTACTTCCACCTTATTTTTTTGGCAAAACCAAAAATTCCGCCACAAACCTTTGAACATCACTTTTAAGGCTATCCCAAAAAATCCCTTCTTGACCCCATGGTGGTTTTCAAAAATCCCAAAATGTTCTCCTGCTGTGAGAGGTAATCTAGTACCTTTTGTTTGAGTTGAGTTATTACATAAATATAAGCTATCTTTGTACCCATAGTGAATCATTTTTTCCATGTAAATGTATCTGATGCACCTAATCCCTACCGCAACCTTTGAATGAGAGTCCACACTTTTTCGTCATTCATCCATTGCTTTTTATTATCCAATCAGTTGGATGATCGAGAAATGTGAAAGGCCTCTCAACATCTTCATCCTTTCTTGAGAGCAGTATCCGCCACAACATTTTGCTTCCCTTTATAAGTAGACGAGCCAAAATCATAACCCAATATTTGGTTACCCATTTTGTTGTTCTCCTAAGATAGTCTTGTTCCAAGAAGTATTTAAGACTATCATGATTTGTTTTGACCTTGAAGTGCCCACCTATTGGGTAAGGACGCTTCATTTCTTCAATGCATGTAGTATTGCCATCATTTCCTTCATAAATGGGTTTGTGTAGTCCTTTCCCTTGATTGGTCAACTTTCAAAGCTGGCCTCCTCTTGCATTAGGACAACAATTCCATTTCTTGAGGCATCACATTCCACAATAAAGGTTTTTGTGAAGTCCTGAGTGGTCAAAACATTATTTTGTACCATCGTTGATTAAGTTGGCATCAAGAAAAAGTCTACGAGGGTCGAAAATCGTTTTACAAAGTCGAAAAGTCGGCAAAAAATAGGAAAACCACTACAAACATTAAAAAAATACAAAATATATTCATTTTTTCAAAATTTTAAACATATGTGCAACAAATATTGTAGATAAACACATCGGGCACATACAAATATGGAGAAATCAATCGAGCATATGTAGTCACTAGTGGATGCCAAATAAAAAATTATACATCAAAGCTCCATATTGAATGTTAAAGGGCCTCTCCAATACAAAACAACATCACTTATATAATAATAAAATGTATCTCATGATCCATCATCATGATGGAGTGTGTAGATGTCTGATATACAATGAAAAATGAAACAAACCTAGCAGCTACCTATCTAATATCATTGTCGGCCTCTGCCTCTCCCCCTTTTACAAGAAAAGATAAGGGGTTGCTTGTCAGGCCTACCCCTGATAGTAGAAGGCCCTGTATCTGATAGTGGATGACCACTGGTGTGTGCAAGAGTAGGTGTATCAATAAGTGTAGAAGGTTGTGCTGATGTTTGCACATCACCCTCCATGATGTCTTCAGGCCACTCCTCCTATGAATGGTGGGATTTAGATACATACCTATGAATGGAAGGGATTTAGATACATACCTATGAATGGAAGATTCAACATCGGTCGGCAAATGAAATTGAACCCTTGCTTCACTTAGAAATTCTTGATGGTGATGATGATGGTTGTTAAGTTGCCTCCACAGTGATTGAGGAAGACCACAAACCCTTCTCCTTCCTTCTCCACCAGCAAAAAAACACAAATGACCAAAAAAAATAAAAATAAAAAGCCCTTATGCCCGCGGGTTCCCTGCGTCCGGAGACTTTTTGGTAAAAGTCAGAACTTTTTGGGTAAAAGTCAACGATTTTTAGTAAAAGTCGGGACTTTTTGAAAATACAAAAAGTCACGATTTTTTCAAGAGTAAAAGTCGGCTCAGGGTAAAAGTCGCGAAAAATCAACGATTTTTTCATGTGCATTGCACATCACCTCTTTAAGTTGTTCAAAAGCTTTAATTGCCTCTAGAGTCCATGAAAATGCATCCTTCTTAGTTAGTGTTGTTAAAGGTGCTGCTATTCTTCCATAGTGCCGAACAAACTTGCAGTAGTAACTTGTCAAACCCAAAAATCCTTTAAGATTCTTCAATGTTTTGGGAATCGGCCAGTCCATCATGGCCTTAATCTTGTTAGGGTCTACCTTGACACCTTCATGAGATACAATATGACCCAAATACTTTACCTCCTTCACTCCAAAGAAACTTTATAAGGCCAAAAGGCATGACCAAAAATTCATAATGGCCTTCATGAGTTCGTAATGTTGCTTTTGGGATATCTTTATCCTTCATTCTAATCTGGTGATACCCTGAATGGAGATCCAACTTTGTGAAATAGATTTCTCCATGTAGTTCATCTAACAATTCATCAATGAAGGGAATATGAAACTTATCTTTAATAGTGATCTTGTTGAGCTCTCTATAATCTGGACACATATGCCATGAACCATCTTTCTTGAATACCGTTACCACCGGTGCAAAGTAAGAACTTTGGCTAGGTCTAATAATGCCAGCCTCTAACATTTCTTCAACCATATGCTCAATTTCACTCTTCTGGGCATAAGAGTATATGTATGGATTGATGTTAGGAGGAACACTCCCACAAATTAGGTGAATATCATGATCATGATTTCGAGTGGGTGGAAGACCTTTGGGAATATCTTCAAATACTTTGGAATGCTTATCAATGATCCGAAAATCTAGAGGAATAGATGGCTTAGATGTTTGAACATCTAGTGAGCATAGTTGTGCAATAACACCTTGATGCCCCTTTTTCAATAATTTTGTCATGCCATTAGAGCTTATC
>SNQJ01S0012257.1:143875-154585 GCA_010110895.2 Picea sitchensis | reverse complement strand
ATTAGTGACTCATTTATCCTATATATATTGTAAATTATTCACTCTTTTGAGTGTGTAAACGATTAATGAGAATTATTTCCATTCTTTCTCTCCTTCTTCTTCTTTTTCCAATTCTCTCTGCAAATGTGTGTATCATTGTTTAGCTAGATCTATTATGTGCAGGTTCAACACATTTACAAAGGATAATCCCTTTTTTGTTGAGAGGGAGTGTTGAAAGTCAACAAGAAACATGTGTCTAATTTACTTTTCTCTTAAATAATTTGGACAATAAATATTAATCTATTATCTCATTTATAACTTAGTGATTTGGAGTTGTAACAAAATTATAAGTGTAGTTAAGTGAGTTAAGCTTAGTTGTACTAGTTGTAACTAAACTTGCACTAGTGAGAGTTCAGTCAATTAATTATTCATTAATTCACAATTAGTGAACTCACATGCAACTGAAGATTCGCCACGGTTAACTACATGCATGTCAGATCCAGTGGAGACCAGTTGAGATAATAGGTGAAAAGGACAGTTTGGCTATCAGTTGTGATTTGAGTGAAGTGCACTCATGCAATCACACATGCAGTGGATATGCTCATGAGCATGTGCAAAACTAGGCAATTCGAATTCAATTGTGAGAATTCGAAATTGCAGAGATTGAGCAGAGGAGGCAGGTTGTCTGGACACAGAGAATTGGCACATGTATTTGCTGATTTTTGTATGGCAGTGTGAGACGATTGTATTGTACTAAGAGCTCTTAGATTAGAGTTTTGTATGAGAATGTTTCATGATCCATGATATACATAATATATGATAGTGGGGTTTTTAGCTTTACGCTTTCCCAAAAAAACTTATGTGTTATGTGTTCTTGATATTTCACTTTGTAATCATGGTTTAATTTTCACAAGATTAATAGTAGAAGCGATTCTGTATTTAACAGTGGCATATAATTGTTTGATCAGGAGAATCACAGGAAATACATTAAGTGTATTGAAATTTCTACACATAAGATTCTAGGGGAAGTATGTTAAGATTAGATTGGGTGGGAAATCCATCCATAATGAATTGGAAAGCTGGTATGACCTCTGCTACTTTTCATTTGGTGCTAGTGGCTAGTTGTACAAGCCATGGATTAGCATGTCTATGTGGATGCATTTTACACTTATCAACATTCTGAGGGGCCAAATAACTCAAATTAGAACCAGGGTCAATTAAAATAGAAATTATATGGTTGACGATCATACCTTCCATTTCCACCATTGAAGCTTGGTGGTCGACTTGTTTATTATCCACGGCTGCATAAATTCATGGCATACTCCTAGCCACATCATTGACGGTGGTAGATTATTGGATGTTGTAAACTCTCCTACTGTTCTGCTATATGTGTGGGCAGTCCCTCAGTAAAAAAATTTCTCCACAACCCCAACATTTCAAGGGTTCCTTCTTTGGGTTATCCGTCTTTCCTGGGGTTGCTCCAAAAGGTTTATTTCCACTCTGGGAGGGGAAATTTTTCTGATATACACTTATAGAAGGAAGGATTATCTTAGAGTCCTTCCTATAGTTCTTAAATATTGAGGATTTTAATCCTTTCTTATTGAATCATGAACCTCTCTTTTTCTTCCAATCCTCGTGAGGTTCTATCTGACTCCCAAATTGTTCATAACAATACCTTACCTTCTGGATAGTGTCTTCTAAGGTATTTGGCTCGTCAAACTCAATCCTATTCTGGTAGATTTGAGGTAATCCACTAATAAATCATTGCACTTTCACCTTTTCATCCTTTGTGTAGGGTACATACCTCAGCAACTCAAGGAATTTATTGACATATTCCTCTATGGTGATTTGTCCCAGCTTGAGTTCATAGAACTCTTTAGTCTTCTCATCAAAATATTTTTTTGAAAGATACTTGTTCTTGAAGTGTTTCTCAAATTGTTTCCATGATAAATCCTCTTCATGGATTCCTTTCACATTCTTAAGGTCTTCCCACCAAATGGAAGCTTTTCCATTCAGGTTGAAGATGGCTATTCGAGCCTTCAAGTTTTCAGAGTAATCATGGACTCTGGAGTACTTCTTTAAACCAAGCAGCCAAGCTTCTGCCTCTTCCCCTTTCTTAATATCATCATCGAAAGAGGGTGGTTTGGATTTCTTGAGCTCTTCAGGGTCATAAATTTTGGAATTCTTTCTCTTTTTCCCTTTCCTTTGAGAATGTGAGCTAGTTTTTCTACTAGAAGATCCCTCTGAGTTGCCAGTTTCCTTCCCAGAGGATTCTCCCGATGAGTGTCCCTTGTCTCCAGGTTGGACCTTCCTCGAGGTACTCCTCCTAGTGTGGCCACTTATGAGACCATGTTTTCATATATCAGGTGTACTATGACTTCTCATTGTATGTCTTTGATCCACATGACTGATTTCAGGTCCATGTTGTAGCTGTCTCTATATGTCGGATAAGCTCTGCAACAAGACTGCATTAATTTCAGTTTTCTTTTCTGTAGTAGGGGTTTAACTAGACTCCTTGAGGGAGAATTATAATAGGGTATCACCCCTAAAATTCATTTAAATAAGGTTCATATGCGACTCGTTCATGAGCCCAAGTAGGCCAAGTGTTGTAACCTGGCTCTGATACCAATTTGTAACACAACCAACCCTTGAGTGGCTTTCCTAGGGATGGGGAATCAAATATTCATTCTCCTTAAATGACCAAATCCTTCCTTTAGGGATTCCTACCACATTCGTATCATCCAGAATTTTCTAAACACGATCTCCATGCTCAGACTTGAGCTCAGAACCGATGGATATGCCTTTCCGATGTTCTTCGGGCATTCATTGTTTGAGGGCCATGTGGCATCCATGTGGATCCACCTTACAAGTTCTATTTTCAAGTTCCTTCCTCCATGGTGCAATACCATCCACAACCCTATCCCAGGACTGGACTTTCTCTCTTTCTCCTATGTCTGTTGTGGAGAAAATTGGCGTTTCAGGGCTCCGACGCTTCAGGCCTTTTTACTATCTATGCATGAGACTACCTAGAATTTCGAACTTTCGAAGTCCCGTGAGCTCACCACGTGGCTCTGTCCTTCAGATCATTTGGTCTCTCTACTATACTACATCCTTGATCCTCCAGAGTCTGAAGTCCCGAACTGTCGGAGTCTCGGTCACTTCACCAACCATGTTGGCTAGGCAGACACATATCAGGAACTGACACATAGGAGGGGTCAGGGTGACATGTGTTATGTTCCAATGGGCATATAGGGTACATGATACACACAAATCTGGGTGACACATGGCACATCAAGCTAGGGTCCACATCACCATGGGTGGCATCACTACACGTCGTCACCCCGGACTGACAGGCTTCTACATTCCTCATATATAATAGTCAAGATCTAGTCTTGTAGGCTTATAGATCTATGACCCTGGTTACCTCAGGGATTCGACATTTGGGAGTGTTTCTATGCAAAATCCTCTCACCTCCCGAAGCGTCCAGTCTCTAAATTAAAGGGCTAGTGCCATGCATCCCCGATATACCGACGGTTGGGAAAGGATATGAAGGATCCCACGATCTACGGTTCTGGGTCCTTCACGTCTTTGGCCCTCGGGGCTTTGGATCCCGGTTTAGTTGGTGAGATAGGTTCACCCAACCACCTGGGGAATCGCCTATCACCAGTTAATATTACGGGGAAACCGAGTCTCTGGGTTACCTTCGCTAGTATAAGGCTGGTGAGGTTGGTCACACTTTGAAGTTCCAGACTTTCGGAGCTCCAAATCCAAGGGGACATAGATTTCTTAGTCTTAGCCTAAGGTTCCTGGGGATTGGTCATATGAGTCATTGCGAATGGATCTCGTCTGCTCGTCTTCTAAACGAATGGACCTCCCCTTTTAAGGATTTCACTTTCTCTATCCTTGATCCAGGTGGATATTGGTGGCCACCCGCCTATTCCACTTAGACCCCCACCATTGTTTCTTTCATTTTTTCAGTTTCCTTAATTGTATCACAATTTTCTATTTTTGGCATTTTTTTGGGTCTTGAACTTCTGGAGCCGTTTTGAGGCCATAAACGACATTTTTTGGGCATCAAACCTCCGACGAATACGTGTTTGTTTCAAACTTGACATTTTCTATCAGCAGTTGTAGTCCTCAGATATAACTTTCTAACGATGGATCATGTGCATCAAACGAAGATAGTATGCCAAAGTTAGGACCCCGAGAAATTGATGTACCAATTTACCCCGACGGGGCCCAATCTGGTGTTTCATCTCCTAGGGTTAGGTTTTTGGATGTTTAGGGTTTTCCATAGTTTCTCAATAATATATAGGCTTTCGAGCCTCATTGTAACACAGAGGTAAGAGGCCTGTAGCCACCACATATCTTCTCATAGATACGCTACCAACACCCTAGCTAGTTTATTTCCATTATGTTTGTAAACAAATTTCAGTTCTTTGATATTAATGAAATGAAGTGTTATTTCCGCTGCATCTTTGTATTTATGCTTATTTGTGTATTCTATTGTTTTCCTGCCTAAATTTGGATCAATCCTTCCTGATATTTTACCGTGATATGGTTAAGGACTTGGGTCTGGAATTCTGGTCGCACGACAAGGGGTCTGGAAGAGGCATCCTCTTCGGATGGACAGGTTCAGGTCGTCACAATATCTCCCATCTCAGTCGTCATACAATATTATGCCCCAGGAAGCCTCCAGAGCTAAGTTGGGAATACAGACTATTGGTCTAAAGTGTAAGTTTACAAGGAGAAGGAGCTGTGTACATACTATAACCATTCCACACATAAAACATTTATAAATGCACATGAAACAGGGAAAATAATTATCAGAACTAGATAACGTGAAGCAACTGTTGAAAGGGGTGCATGTTTCCACCCAACCATAGGCTCAGTCACTCCAAACAGATTTACCACTACCCACCCCCGAGCTAGACCACGATGCTCTGCAGCAAAATCTTTCCTTCCGGATCAACAACAGTAGGGATGGAGGTTACTCTCCTCCTCCCGCAGGATCTTGGAAATGGTTTACACTATACTAAGAAAGGAGGACCGACCTCGTTTATCAGCTTGTATCGTAACTTTTTAGCCATTTCCAGTGACCAGAATGCTTATTTCCTAGTTCTTCCTTGAACTCAAGAGCTTCACCTCTAGTCTCTACACTCTTCACAAGACTCCTCTACCCACCACACCTTCCTTTATTTCCTCCTTCAACAAGTTTGCATGTGGATTGAAATCCCCAGCCCGTCGTTAGGTCTGGAAGCCTTACATATGGGTGCTCTGCCCCATCCCCTCATTAACTCTTGAGGAGGTCTTCCCACCTACCATCCTAACTGTAATTAATTTTTGGGTTAGAGGACTGTTCTGGTCCTGAGAAATTAAATCCAGTAAGGTAATGGTTTGGTCAAGGTTAATGTAGCCATTCCTGGTCCCCTTCACCATCTCTTTTCATAGAATTCGTGGTCTTTCTTAGTACCCCCCCCTTCCAACAGTCATGCAACACTTATCTATATTTCTAGTAAATAACATAATTTACATTCATTGACCTTTACCCAGGTCCATAAAATCAAACATTCAAACATATTAAGTTTTCCATAGTCTCTTGTCCATTATAGTTATATTTACAAATTGGGGGAAACATGGTGTTACACCTTGTTACAATGGGAGCTATGTGGTATCAATTGTTTTGGTGAAAATAAATGGTGAACAATTCAAAAATATAGATTGATAAATTTAACGGGGAACGTTGTGAGGTGTGGACTCTCAATATGGAAGATTTGTTGGTGGAAAAAGATCAATGGATCATTGTATATCCAAGTACTACACTTATAGGAATGTCAATAGAATACTGGGAAAAGTTGGGTATGAGGGTGAAGAGCACAATTTTGTTGTTTCTCTCAAATTTAGTATTACTGAATGTATGAGGGTAAGCTAAAGCCAAGGAATTATGGGATAAAATAGGGATTTTGTATCGGTCTAAGTCCCTATTTAAAAAATTGTTCCTGCGGAAGAATAATTACAACATGATGAAGAAAGATGGAGTTCCCCGTGACACAATTGCTGGAGTACAGAGCTAAGGTTTCAATGGAAGAAATCCCACAAGAAGAGATAGAGTCCAAGTGGGTGGATGTAGAAGGTTGTTCAATGGATCAGAGCTGAGAAAGGAAGTGAGAGGAGGAGAAGATGGGATTGGAGGAATAAGTGAAGTTCTTGTCGATTCCTTTGATTCATATCTCCAAATTCAAGGAAACACACAATGAAAGAGAATACAAGAACCAAGGGGCAACATTCTGGAACTAGTGTTATTCGTGTTTTCAAGATCTGGTAACATGCCTCTAGCTCTATGAGGTGAACTCTGAGATAGAATGGGGAAATTCTATGGACATACCATCACAATGGAAGATGTGATCGATGGATCGTAGGATCAAATCAAGGCTCCTGGGAATAAAAAAAGAGTGTCATCATCATCCATAAAGAACACCATGATGCACCCATCATCAAGCCCTTGCTCACACACCCTCAATCTCAAGGATGGTCCCATACTGGTGGATGATACTAAGAATGAGATATCACTCAATAAATCTTTGATTACAATAATAATTCTTCCTCACAATGTATATTAGGGGTCTAAAGATTCTAAGGAGCTCTAAGGTCGCACAAAATGTTGGAGTGGTACATTATGGAAAATGTTGGTGTTTACAAGGTCAAATGATAGCAAGAGAGTATGTAAGGAGAAATATCGAGCAAGGGTTTGTAGGAGAAAGTGATCGTAGGTTTGAATCCGAGTTGGAGGAAGAAAATGTTCATAGAGATGAGGTGTGGGTGTACCAACTCCAAGTATAGAGAGGCGATGGTGATGATGAGAATTAGTCTGGAGGACGTGCCCAAACAAAAGGGATGATTTCATGCACTACTCAGCCAGATGGAAGGAGCACCACTACTGGAACAAGTTCCTCTCACATGGAGTTCCTCTCAAGTGGTGATCGACAGAAGGTGGAGTTTCAGGGTCCAAATCACATGGAGTGGTTATTCTATGAGAAACTAGAAAATATCATTAACTCCTAGAAATATAGTTAATCTCAAATGGCAAGGAAAAGAAATGACAACAACATTGCTATCCCAAATGGCCACTCGTTCAAGCTCATGAAGCCCTTGGATTTTGAGGACAATTTCAAAACTAACCGCAATAATCACCATAGTTTCATGAATAACACGAATGGTATCCATGACAACAGTAACAATCATAATAATAATTCGTTGGAGGCTATTTCTTTGGAAGACAAGAGAAAGGGGTTTCCATAGAGAACATATGGTCTATTTGATGTGGCATTGAACATTGTAAGTCATGGGAATGGAGTGGAAATGACACTAAAATATTCTTCCAATGGTGGAACACCAATTTTTCTCTCGAAAGAAGCAGAAACCTTAATTAGTAGAGGGATCACTCTGTCGACCAGGTTCAATTCACAAATATTTCAAGGGTTTTAATCCATTGGAAGTGATGATGAGGACTTTGGAGAGGTGAATCTGAGCTCCCACTATTAATGGCACCCAAAAATAGTTTCTCGCTTGTTAGACAAATATGTTGTATCATATCAAATATTCTTGTTCTTGGGTGAGGGAAACAACAATGGGATATGAGCCCGGGTAGTAGCTCATGTTGGTTCATAAGGAGAAAGAGATCATGGATCAATACCATCAAACAAAATAATGCACATGAATTGTTTGACGGATTGCCTCAATGAGATTATCATGATATTCATAGGATGGGTTTCCAAAGGATGTCGTGAGGGTTGGGTCAAGTTGTGGTGAGAGGATGGTGGAATAAGTGTTGGGATAACATCAATGAAACACAAATTATTATCGTAATCAAGCTGAAAATATTTAATGTCTATAAAACTTGGTTAGGCATGTGTACCCCTGGTAACTTAATGGTAAAGTCTAGATGTAGACCTAGGTGATAGGGGGAGCATGTGGGATTCCTGATACCCTAGTTATAGACTTTGAGGAGGGGTACAGATTAGAGGAGAGTTTTTCATACTCACTTAACCAGTTTGGCTATATTTGGTCAAAGAAAACCCAAATTTAAGTTTAAAGGGGGGAATGTTAGGTTAAACTTGACTCAATGAAAGAGATGAAGTTTTTAGGTCAACAATGGTGTTTTCAGGCACATGATTTTGGTGACCTGTGGTTTTAGGGCCCATGGATTGCATGTTATGAAAGAATTTAAAAGCAAAGTGATACTCCATTGTAATTTTCCATGACGTGAGAAATGAAGGATCACTTGGTTGAGGCTAGGATGTTGATCATCTTAGCTAGGTTTCATCAAGGAAATAATAGATCTTTTAGCTAGATTTTCCCGATTTGGGTTTTCCGGGATAAAATATTATTATTTCTATTTTATTGGTTGTTATTTTTATCTCTGGAATTTTTTTATTTCCTTTCAAACTTTCCATACAAAATGAGAGTGAGTCTAATTAGGACTCACTATCAGGAATTTTCCTTTACCTGATTGACAGGACAATTCGACCCGTCAACAAAAATGTCACTAGAAGGAGGGCTAGATGAAAACATGAGCTTGTGGAGTCTTTCTCATTAATTATTTTTATTTATTAATGGAACCTACCCAAATCCCTATATGGAGATGTATTTATAGTTTTGTAGCTTGTACCACTCCTAGAAAGATAGGTAATCTCTTGTCAAAAGATAAGTTTGATGGTGAGGGTGAGACATCTTCATCCGAACATATTATTCCATTCTATTTGATTTGTTTTTATCATAAAGTTACTCATCAAGGTGTCATATATAGGGTGTTCACTCTTACTTTTTAAGTTTGAGTTAAACTTTGGTGTGAGACTTTGTCGACCGCCTCTTTTTACACAATGGGAACAATTTATGCGTGAATTTTTGTATGCTTTTGAGAATTATAATTATGATGAATCATGTGAAGAAATATTATATCTTAGGAAGGAAAACAATTAATCTCTAGAATATTTTTCTCTAAGAGTTATTCGTCTTTTATATAGATTTCATTTGGATGATTTTCCCTCTTTTATGGAATGGATTCTACATTCAATTTCTCTTTCTATTGAGCAAGATCAACAAGTGAGTGAAGAATCTGAATCATGCCTTGATACTAGTTTACATGATGATTTGGATTCACATGAAAATTTTGGAGACACTAATGATTTGGTTGAAAAACATACATTTGGATCTTTCATCACTCTAGGGGATATAGATTAGAGAGAAATTGTTTTTTCAAAAGAAGTGTATGTATCCTCCCACCATTCTATTCCCCCTTTCTTTCCTAGTGATGAAAAATAAACCTCTTATATAGTTAAATTAAGATCATATTTTTCTTGAGATGACATAGAGGAAGGACTTCTGGTGATAATGAGACACTTCAAGTTATACTGATGGTTATGTTAGGTTCTCATTGTCCTATTTTATCTTTTCCATCATAGGATTGGAGGGAACTATGGAGAAATATGAATACAGTCGTCATGTGCCTGAACATCTAACAATTACCTCATAAATGGATCAGATTGAGTCCAACTCATGTGTCAATGATTAGTGTGGAAAACTCTTCTCTTATCTTGACTGAAGAGATTAAATAATAACTTCTTGTTGTCACCACCATTGATCATCTTGCTAATTGTCTCCCTAAGACCATTCTTGAACCCTCTTGTTCTCAAAATTCTTGTGATTTTATCTTATCTTTACCTAATAAAAATAAACATCAATGTGTCTTGGATAACATTTTTTGTTTAGATTTTATAGTGGAGCGAGACATGAATGCTTATTAGTCAATTAGGAAATAAAATTTGAACACACAAAACATGACACCTTCACAAATAAGCAAATTGGAATTAATTTCTATTGATCATAATTGTTGTACTCTTACAACTTATTCTAGTTTGACTGAGAAAGATCAAGAAGATTTTCCTATAGTTACTGAATTATTTATTTAGCCTTCTTGTTCTAAAAAATGTTCTCATTTTCTCCTATCTCCTAACCATAAGTATGTTTTGGAGATATTTCATGTTTACATATTTTAGACGAGAAAAATAACAATGTTGATCAGTTAACTCAAGGAAACGAAATAAACACACAATGCATAACATTTTCAATAAAACAATTATTATCTTTCTCGGGAAAGGGAGAAGGTTTTGAATGTGAAATAATTCCTAACATGGATCCTACCAATTCAAAATCAAAATCAATCATCAATGTGCTTAAGGAAGAAGTGATATCATTCAACGAGACTACCTTTGAAAATATTTATCTTTTTAGAGAGGCATTTCATTCTCTTACATTTTCTACTTTCTATTCTTTGTACCTTGATCTCTTTGATGGTTGTGTTGTGTAGACAACTTTTATACATCCCTTTAAAACTCATTCTACATGGCCAAATATCAGTAAAGTACAAGATGTTCATAATGTACATATATATGAGGGAGAGGATGCAACCCCTTCCCGCGAACTTATTAATTTATTAATTTTCTACCTTATCAACCTTTTACATGGGATGAAGGAAATGGTGTAACAAACCTATTTCTAAATGAGTCTCCTAATGATTTATTTACATACATGAATAACAAAGAGTCTTGCTATTGTAGTAACTAATTGGTTGAGATTGTGTTAGGGTCCTAACCCGCACATAGGTAGATCAATATATTCGGATGTAATAAAGGTCAATATTAATAAGGCCTTTCAATAAAATAGAATAAGGCG
>SNQJ01S0012257.1:124195-143865 GCA_010110895.2 Picea sitchensis | reverse complement strand
AAGCTAAAAACCCCACTATCATATATTATGTATATCATGGATCATGAAACAATCTCATACAAAACTCTAATCCAAGATCTCTCAGTACAATACAATCGTCTCACACTGTCATACAAAAATCAGCAAATACATGTGCCAATTCTTTGTGTACAGACAGCCTGCCTCCTCTGCTCAATCTCTGCAATTTTGAATTCTCACAATTGAATTCGAATTGCCTAGTTTTTCACATGCTCATGAGCATATCCATTGCATGTGTGATTTCACGAGTGCACTTCACTCAAATCAGAAATGATAGCCAAACTTTATCTTTCACATGTTATCTCAACTGGATCTAACATGCATGTAGTTAACCGTGGTGAATCTTCAGTTGCATGTGAGTTCACTGATTGTGAATTGATGAATAATTAATTGACTGAACTCTCACTAGTGCATGTTTAGTTACAACTAGTACAACTAAGCTTAACTCACTTAATTACACTTATAATTATGTTACAACTCCAAATCACTCAGTTATAAATGAGATAATAGATTAATATTTATTGTCCAATTTATTTAAGGGAAAAGTAAATTAGACACATGTTTCTTGTTGGCTTTTCAACACTCCCTCTCAAAAATAAAGGGATTATCCTTCACTCCAATCATGTCCCTATGATATTTGAATTTTCTCCTGGTGGGTGCCTTCGTCAGAATGTCTGCATCTTGATCTTCCGTAAGAATGTATTGAAGCAACATGATCTTCCACTACACACAATCTCTGAGATGATGATACCGGATATCTATATGCTTAGATCTATCATGAAACACATAATTAATCGAGAGTTTAATGCAACTCTGATTATCACAATAAATCACTGTCGGATCTAAATGAAAACCAAACAAACCAACCAAGATCTTTCTCATCCAGATAGCCTCACATGCAGCTTGACTCGTTGCCATGTATTCCTCTTCCACTGAACTAAGTGCCATGGATCTGTGTTTCCTGCTGTACCAAGAAACAGTTGTAGATCCGATACTAAAGATCCCCCCTGATGTGCTCTTTCTGTCTGTTGGGTTTCCCACCCAATCTGCATCCATGAAGCCATGCAAGTTCACTTCATCCGTCTGTCTGTACCATAATGCATACTCATATGTTCCCTTCAAATATCTAAGGACATGCTTACCCACCTTCCAAAAAAGTTTGGTAGGCTTAACCATCGCTTGACTTAGCTGGTTAACCACATAGCAAGTGTATGGTCTCGTGTTCACTAAATACATTAGCAAACCCACTAATTGTCGATAAACAGTAGCATCCACTACCTCTCCAGAAGTAGCAACCTCTTTCCTCCAGTTTCCTGGAAGAGGAGTATCCATGGGTTTGCAACCCTCCATGTGAAACTTACCCAATATCTCCCTTGCATACTTGCCTTGAGACACAAAAAGTTCACCATCTCCCTGCCATATTTCCAATCCAAGGAAATAATGAAGAAGGCCCAAATCCTTCATCTTGAACTCCTTTGCAAGGTCATCCTTGCATGAGTGTATCAGCTGCTCATCACCAGTTAGTATCAAATCATCAACATAAAGAAAAATGATTAAAATCTTACCCTCCACCACAATTTGGTATAGGTTTTCATCCGCTTCACTTTTGGTGAAGCCCAATCCAATGAAATAGTTGTTTATCCAAGTGTACCAAGCACGGGGTACTTGCTTCAGCCTATACAGTGCTCTCTTGAGTTTGCACACATGCGAATCTCGTTCAAAGGTCTCAAAACCTTCCGGTTGTTCAATGTACACTTCTTCCTCAGTGATCCCATTAAGAAACATAGTTTTTACATCCATCTGATGAATGCGCCAGCCCATCTTCACTGAGAGTGCAAGGATGGATCTTATGGAAGAGTACCTTGCGACAAGTGCAAAGGTCTCATCATAATCTATCCCCTCAATTTGTGAGAAGCCTCAGGCCACAAAACTGGCCTTGTATTTCTCCACACTCCCATCAGTAGCTTGTTTTACCTTGTAGATCCATCTCGAACCTACCACTGATTTGTCGACCGGTCTTGGGACAATTTCCCATGCACTGTTTTTAACAATGGAGTCATACTCCTCTACCATAGCATCAACCTAAGTGGGATCATGCACTGCTTCCTGAAAGGAAGATGGTTCAGTCACAATACATTTTCTCATGAGATCCATGTATCCAGCAAATCAAGCAGGAGACTGTCTCTGTCTGTGTTGTGAAGTAGGGGCTCCTACATTCTGTGCAGCATCTAGTCTCAATCTGTCATCTTCCATGGTGCGCTTTCTGCCATTTCTGATGGACGGATCTGCTTGAGTGGTTTCCTCCACTCCATGAACCTCCTCATGTGGTTGATCCACATCTAGAGACTCATATTTGGGAACCAGCAGTTCCTCTTCTGCATGTAATTCTAGCTCCCTCTCAAGCGACAATCGCATGGCTTTCCCTTCATCGAATTTTATATCCCGTCGCATAGTAGTCATCTTACTGTTCAGAAAATACACACGATAATTATGGGGTGTTTCTGTGTACCCCACAAATATCCCAACTTCAGCAGTCGGTTCCAACTTCTTCCTGGATTCCTTGGTCACATGCACATAAACAGATGAGCCAAAAATTTTAAAATGAGAAACATCAGGTTTCTTACCAGTAAAGGCTTCTTAAGGTGTACTCATGCCAAATACTTTATGAGGACAACGGTTATGCACATAAACCATAGTATTGCATGCTTCTGCCCACAAATGCATTGGTAGGCCCTGATCATGCAACATTGCTCGTGGATCACCCACGATCGTTATGTTCTTCCTCTCCGTGACACCATTTTGTTGTGGGTTATGAGGCACTATGAGTTCTCTTTGAATTCCTTCTTTGTTGCAGAATTCTTTGAATTCGTTAGAGATGTATTCTCCACCATTATCGCTCCTTAGAGCCTTCACATGCTTCCCCGACTCTTTCTCCACCAATGCTTTAAACTCACAGAACTTTGAGAATGTTTGATCCTTCTTATGCATGAAGAATATCCAACATTTATGAGAAAAATCATCAACAAAAATAACATAATACCTATGTTTTGTTGTTGAAGCAACCGAGAATGGTCGACACACGTCTATGTGAATTCTTTCCAGGATAACCGAAGCACGATTCTCCTTTTCATGAAAGGTGGACTTTACATACTTCCCCAGGGTGCATCCCTTGCATTGATCTAACTGAGAAAGTGTTCCCCTTGGAAGTCCAGTAGATATTTGTTGCATTATCTTCAAGGATCCATGATGAAGATGGCCCAATCGCGTGTGCCATAATTCTGCCCCATCCCGGCTCACAACGTTTTCTTCCTTGCCCATCATGGCACCGCAGCCATCTACCTCTAGCATGTAGAGATTCTTAACTCGAATCCCTATCTTCTTGACTTGACCCATTGCTTTATGTCGCAGGAAGGCTTTTCCACCTCTAAAAACAACATCATAGCCTCTGTCCTCCAACAATGCGACTGAGACCAAGTTTTTCTTCAGACCTAGAACATGCATAACATTTTTCAATTGAAATGGTTTACATGACTCCCTCTGAAAGGTAATGGTACCAATACCAGTCGCATTGTATCGTCCATCATCACCCATATCTATATGCATTCTGAGATATTTCTCCTCCAAGTCACTGAAAGAATCTTTATCTCCCGTCATGTGGTAGGAAGCGCCACTATCCAAATACCACACCAATCTCGATGCACTTGAATCCATGCATGCGATCAAAGAGAAGTCAAGTTCAAATTGTGAGACAAGAGCCTCACCAGTTGCAGCGCCATCAACCGTCTTGTTCTTCCTCTTCTACGGACAGTTAGTAGCGAGATGCCCATGTTCGTGACAGTGAAAACACTTCACTTTGGACAAATCTAGCTTCTTGACTTTAGACTCGGATTTTGAATGGAATTTCTTCCCTTTCCCTTTCCTTGCCTTGGCAGTCAAAGAAAAATCCTCTTCATCATCACGCTTTGATGAAGATCCATCTCTGGTGTTCTGCCTGAACTCCTCTTGCACTAGATCCGACCATAGTCGTTCCCAATCTGGAGATTTTTCCCTTCCATTGACAAAGTCTTGATAACTGTGCCAACTCTTGGGAAGTCCTAGGAGAGCCAAGCTCACCAAATCATCAGCAACGACTATTATTCCCACACTTCCAACCTCATCCCGACATTGGACAAACTTCGTGAGATATTTTGGAATGGTGTCGCCCCTCTCCATCTTGTTCTTTCTGATTTTATCTTTGAGCGCCAATTTCCTATGGTCGTTGTTGTTTTGGAACAGATCCGTCAAAACCTTCCACATTGCATGTGGTGTGGTTTTCCCATGGATACTTGAGACAATGTGGTCTCGTACTCCCTCCAACAGAATCCTCCTCACCTTTTCCACTTTCTTTTTCCATGCATCAAGATTTGCAGTGTCTGTCGCATCCGGCTTAGGAACATCTTTGTCAATGTAATCCTTCAAGCCATTGTCTTTGAGTACTACTTCCATCCTGTCCTTCCAAGCATTGTAGTTTGAGTTTCCCTCGAGTGCATACTCCAACCTCAAGCCATTGAAAGACATTTTGATCTTGAATCAACTGTCACACAAAGAAAATCCTGCAAATTCGAATGTTATCCAACCACAAAACTCAACTGTTGCAATTCCTCTTGCCCTTGGAGGTTCACACCCCACTTGAGAGTAGCCTGAGGGAAGTTCTCACCCTACCAGTGTCTAGCCTGCGAACTCTTGGAGGAAGTTTGCACCCTACCAGTGTACAGCCTAGGAAAATCACAAGGAAGTTCGCACTGTAATGCACAGTGGGGTGAGGGAGGTTCGTACCTCTCCTTTGAGAAGTCTGCGAGAATATTGATGAAGTTTGCACCTCTCCTTTGAGTAGGGTGTGAGAATTTCATCTCCTAGAAATGTGTGTAGTTTTCAGTACTAAGGTTCGCACCCTGCCAGAGACGGGACCTGCGAAAATACTATTATTTTTGCACCTCACTTATGTGGCTTCGTGGCTCTGATACCATGTAGAAAATTCAATACACTTAATGTATTTTCTGTTATTCTCCTGATCTAACAATTATATTCCATTTTTAAATACAGAATCACTTCTACTATTAATCTTGCGGAAATTAAACCATGATTACAAAGTGAAATATCAAGAACACATAACACATAAGTTTTTTTGGGAAAGAGTAAAGATAAAAACCCCACTATCATATATTATGTATATCATGGATCATGAAACATTCTCATACAAAACTCTAATCCAATAGCTCTCAGTACAATACAATCGTCTCACACTGTCATACAAAAATCAGCAAATACATGTGCCAATTCTCTGTGTCCAAACAGCCTGCCTCCTCTGCTCAATCTCTGCAATTTTGAATTCTCACAATTGAATTCGAATTGCCTAGTTTTGCACATGCTCATGAGAATATCCACTGCATGTGTGATTTCATGAGTGCACTTCACTCAAATCACAACTGATAGCCAAATTTTCCCTTTCACCTGTTATCTCAACTGGGTCTCCACTGGATATGACATGCATGTAGTTAACCGTGGCAAATCTTCAGTTGCAAGTGAGTTCATTGATTGTGAATTAATGAATAATTAATTGATTGAACTCTCACTAGTGAAAGTTTAGTTACAACTAGTACAACTAAGCTTAACTCACTTAACTACACTTATAATTCAGTTACAACTCCAAATCACTCAGTTATAAATGAGATAATAGATTAATATTTATTGTCCAATTTATTTAAGGGAAAAGTAAATTAGACACATGTTTCTTTTTTACTTTTCAACATTATGACTTGTTGATTGGTATGGACTGGCTAGTTGCATATACAACTAAGTTTGACTATTACTATAAAACCTTAGAATGTGTAAATGAAGAAGGGAGAAAGATAACCCTCCGAGGAATTCAGAAACCTGTCTCAGTGAGACAAATGTCATCCCTTCAAATGAAAAAGTATTGCAGAAAGGGATGTCCTCTATATGAAATATAGGTGTTGGAATCTGTTGGGGATGACAAACCAAACCTAGAGGACCCCCCCATATTAAGAGAATATAGAGGCATGTTTCCAGAAGAGGCATTGGGTCTACCTTTGAGAAGATACATTGACTTCTACATAGAGCTTGCACCAGGAGCAGTGCCAGTGTCTAGGACACCCTATGGGATGAGTACACCCGAGCTAGTTAAGCTTAAGATACATCTAAAGGAAATGTTGGATAAAGGCTACATCCGGCCCAGTGTGTCTCCATGGGGAGCACCGGTCTTGTTTGTGAAGAAGAAAGATGGCACACTCTGACTGTGCATAGATTATAGACAACTCAATAAGACAACCATAAATAAAAAGTACCCCTTACCAATAATCGATGACTTGTTCAACCAATTAGGGGGTGCTTCCATTTTCTCAAAGATTGACTTGAGGCCTAGATACCATCAAGTCCAAATCAAGGATGAAGACATCCACAAAATAGCCTTCAGGACTCGATATGGTCACTATGAATTTGTGGTGGTGCCATTTGGATTAACCAACGCCCCCGCCACTTTTATGTGCTTGATGAATAATGTACTAAGAAAATTCCTAGACAAATTTGTATTGGTTTTCATTGACAATATCATAATCTACTCCAAGAATAGATAGGAGCATGAATAACATCTTAGAATTGTACTTCAAGTTATAAGAGAGCATCAGCTCTACGCTAAGTTTAGCTAGTGTGACTTTTTCCAGAAGCAAGTCCATTACTTAGGCCATGTTATTTCTAAAGAAGGAGTGGCAGTAGACCCTGAAAAGATCAGGTCTATTATGGAATGGCCTACCGCAAAGGATGTATCTGATATCATATCCTTTATGGGTGTAAGTTTTAAACCTATGATGTAAAGAAATGCATATAGATTCTTAAGGAAAACAGAATTTAATCAATGGATCATTCACATAGTACACAGAGATATATACCGGAAACCCTCAACCAGGAAAACCTTTCTTATATTCATTATATCGAATTTCACCATTCACTATACAATATATACAATGTTTTTAGGTATTCCGTAGATACCAAAACCCTAATCCCTAAAACCAGGATTTCTTTTAATAAGCTGCTAAAAATAGCAAAAACCGCCCAAAAAAAAAAAACCAGGGCGTTGCCCCAAACATTGTGCGTAACCAGGGGGGGCATACCTGTCCCCCCCTGGGACCCCCCTAGGAAAGCACCCGACGCACACGGCACAAACATAGCACTAGTACGAAGGATCGTCAAACGTAGTTGTCATATCTGACGTGCCCACACACACACATGCAAAGAATATAACGCATACCCAACAGTGGGCTAAGCAGGATATTATAGAAGGTTCATAAAAGGATTTTCCAAGATTGGTTGTCCAATCACTTCCCTCCAGACAAAGGGAGTTAAATTCACTTGGACATCAGAATGTGAAGAAATATTTTAGGAACTGAAATACCTTCTGACCCATGCACCCGTGTTGAATATTGCAGACCCTGATAATGACTTCCTCGTGTGTACATATGTCTGCAAGGAAGGACTCAGAGGAGTCCTTATGCAAGAAGGACGTGTAATTTTCTACGAATCCAAAAAATTAAATGAGCATGAAATCAATTATGTGACCCATGATCTAAAGTTGGCTGCCATAGTGCATGCTTTAAAAATGTTGAAAGAAATGGAACAACAAGTGATTTAGATAAAAATAAAACTAAAAATTGCTCAAGATAGATAGAAGAGCTACGATGACAGAAAGATAACTCCCAGACAGTTCGAGACTGGAGACCATGTCTATCTCATAGTTAGGCCCAGGAAGAGTTCCCTGAGAATGGAAAATTGTGACAAGATGACACCTTGGTATTATGGACCCAGAAATTAGTTACAGTCAGGCTGGTAGGTGGGAAAATCTCCTCAAGAGTTAATGAGGGGATGGGGCAAAGCACTCATCTGTAAGGATTCCAGACCTGACCACGGGATGGGGAATTTGAGCCACACACAACCTTGCTAAAGGAGGTAAGAAAGGAAGGTGTCGTGGGTAGAGGATACCTGCGAAGAGTGGATAGGCGAGAGGTGAAGCTCTCATGTTCAAGGAAGAACTGGGAAATAAGAATTTGGTCATAGGAAATGTCTAAAAAGTTATGATACAAGCTGATAAATGAGGTCATTCCTCCTTGCTTGGTATTGTGTAAACCATTTCCAAGATCCTACGGGAGCAAGAGAGTAACCTCCATCCCTACTGTTGTTGAGCTGGAAGGAAAGATTTTGTTGCAAAGCATCGTGGTCTAGCTCAGGGCTGGCTAGTGGTAAATCCGTTTGGAGTGACTGATCCTATGGTTGGGTGGAAATGGGCACCCCTTTCAGCATTTGCTTCACGTTATCTGGTTCTGATAAGTGTTTTCCCTATTTCATGTGTTGAATTGGAATAATGGATGAATGTATGGATTTATACACATGTGCATTTATAAATGTTTTCTGTGTGGAATGGTTACGATATGTACATGCCTCCTTCTCCTTGTAAACTTACACTTTCAACCAATAGTTCATATGCCCAGCTTAGCTCCGGAGGCTTCCTGGAGAATAATCTTGTATGACATTCGAGATGGGAGATATCGTGATGACCTGAACCTATCCATCCGAAGAGGATGCCTCTTCTAGACCCCTTGTCGTTTGACCAAAATTCCAAACCCAAGTCCTTAACCATATCACGGTAAAAGCTCAGGAAGGATAGAAAAAGTGAAAGTATTAAAAGGGGAGGTCCCTTCGTTTAGAAGACGAGTGGACGTGATCCGTTCGAAAGGACCCATATGACCAATCCCCAGGAACCTTAGACTAAGCCTAAGGAAGCTATGTCCCCTTAGCTTCGGAGCTCTGGAAGTCTGGGACTACGGAGTATGACTGACCTCACCAGCCTTATAATGGCCGAAGGTAACTGGGAGACTCGGTTTCCCTGTAATATTAACTAGCAATAGGAGGTTCCCTAGGTGGTTGGGTGAACCTATCTCGCCAACTAAACTGGGATCCAAAACCCTGAGGGTCGAAGTCGTGAAGGACCCAAAACCATAGATCGTGGGATCCTTCAAATCCTTTCCCAACCTTCGATATATCGGGGATGCATGGCACTATCCCTTTAATTCAGAGATTGGATGCTTCGGGAGGTGAGAGGAGTTTTCATAACAACACTCTCGAACATCGAATCCCCAAGGTAACCAGAGTCATAGATCTATAAGCCTATGAGACTCGATCTCAACCATGAGATCTAAGGAATGTACAAGCCTATCAGTCCAGGGTGACGACGTGCAGTGACGCCACCCAGGGTGACGTGGAACCCAGCTTGACGTGCCATGTGTCACCCAAGTTCGTGTGTATCACATACCCTATAGTCCCATTGGAATGTAACACGTGTCACCCTGACCCCTCCTACGTGTCAGTTCCTGATATGTGTCTGCCTAGCCAACGTGGTTGGTGAAGTGACCGAGACTCTGAGAGTTTGGGACTTCGGACTCCGGAGGATCGGGGATGTAGTATAGTAGAGAGACCAAATGGTCGGAAGGCTGGAGCCACATGGTGAGCTCACGGGACTTCGGAAGTTCAGAATTTCGGGTGGTCTCGTGTGTAGATAGTAAAAAGGCATGAAGCGTCGGAGTGTCAAAACGTCGAGTTTCTCCACAATAGACATAGTAGAAAGAGAGAAAGTCCAGTCCTAGGATAAGGTTGTTGATGGTCTTCCATCGTGGAGGGAGGAACTTGGAAATAGCACTTGTAAGGTGGATCCATGTGGACGCCACGTGGCCCTCAACCAATGAACGCCCGAAGAACATCAGAAAGGCATATCTGTCGGTTCTGAGCTCGGGTTTGAGCATGGATACCTTTTTAGAAAACTCTGGATGAGCAAAGTGTGGTAGGAAACCCTAAAGGAATGATTTGGTCATTTAAGGAGAATGAAGATTCGATGCCCCATCCCTAGGAAATCCATTTAGCGGTCGGGTGTGTTACACAAGGTTTATCACATACCCGAGCCAAACCCCTGATGACAAAGGCACCCCCCTAAAGCCAATAATTTCTCTGATACCACATGAAAGGAAATAAAAAAAATGCAAGAGACAAAAATGAAAACCAAGAACATAAAAACAACAAGATTTTATCCTGGAAAACCCAAATCGGGAAAAAATAGCTAATATATCTATTAGTTCCTTGACCAAACCTGGCCAAGTCATCCAACCTCCTAGCCTCAGCCAAGTGAGCCTTCACCACTCATGCCATGGCACATTACAATGAATTAACACCTTCCTTTTAAAGAMTTTTAYAACATGCAATCCATGGGCTCTAAAACCATGGGTCACCAAAACCATGTGCCAAAAAYCACCACTATTGACCCAACAAGTTCGACTCTTTCACCGAGCCAAGTTTAACGTAACAAAGTTCTGACCATTATGTAGACCTTGTTTCCACTAAGAATTAAAAGAAAAAGAGGAAGACGAATGAATTTTCCCCCAAATAATTCTTACTAATCCTAAACCTAATCTAATTAAAGAAAATAAAAATTATTTATTCCAACTATTTTTAACCTATCTTGATCAGGATCATTTCTAAAACATGGATACAATATGAAATGTTATTACTGTAGTATAAATAGTTCATGTTAACAACAATAGGTTGAAGCAATAACAAAACATATATAATCATAAATAGTTATAAATTACAGTTGCAACATCATCCATGTATCTATTAGAAACCATAAATGCATAAGCCTCTCAAATAACAAGCATATAAATAGTTCATATGACAAAATCATTCAATAAACTCATAAAACAACAACACATGTAGAATAGTCCCATATACAGTCGGAAAAATTTATGATTTTCAAAATGTCTTATGCTCTTTATTGAATCAGAGATAATAGTACCATTTGATGCTACAATGGGAAAAAAATCCCTCTTTCATTCAATGGTCTTCCTTTTATAAAACAAGGAAGACCTTTCACATTCTTTAACTGCCAACAATTACATCTCTTCTAACTCAATTATTTTGTCTTATCATATAATTTGAATTTCCAATACATCTTCATTAATGAATATATGAACATTAGGAACATAATTTAAAAAGACTCTTAAGTCATCAAATTATCTTTGTATGAAGTCCACAAGTCATAGTTATTGGAAATATATTCGACCCTATATGTGTGTGTGTATTCTTCGTTTATCTCATTTTTTGGGTGTTTCTGCAGTCAACCTGGGGAAAAGGATTCTACCAACATATTCTTCACTTTCTATACTTCCAACAAGCCCTCTCTCTCTTGATTTGGTCTTCTAGAACTCGAGATATGGCCCACTGAACAATTCACRGTCTATCCCCAGYAAAATTAGTGCCTCCCTTTTTCCTAAAATTTTCGAGGTGTTTTTTTCCTGATCTAGATCAAATTATTCTTCAAACGTGTTCTTCTCTTCGCTAGCTTTCCAAGGAGCCCTCTCATGACTGATTTGGCCTCCTCAAACATTATTTACGGCTTGTTTAAGTTAATGCTCAACAATGGTTGATCTCATCATGAGGTTAATCTGGACGATTGATCTCATAAGCCTAAATAATTATCCCACATTCATTGTGGGAAGTGAGTAAAAAATATTTATATTGTTTTTCCCTCCCTTTTTTAGTTTGTGTGTGGAGTTAAGGTAGGCATGGAACCTTGAGCCTATGTAGATATTTTGACCCGGAATCTGGAGGGAAAACAGAAAAAATAAAATAAAATAAAAATAAATAAATAGCCCTGTACAAATTCCAAAAATAATCAAAAATAATAATCTCAAAATCACGTCCGAAAAGATAATCCAAAGTAATCCCAAATTCAAATGTAATAAGGTCAGTTAAAATTCAATGGGTGAGAGCTCAATGATTGAGGTATGATTGCCGGATTCAAGGATTGATTGAGGTCTGATGGTGAAACTCAAGGATTAATCGGGGTTCGGTGGTCAGACTCAAGTATTTTAGGAAATTTAAAGTTGTTTCCTTAATGTAAATCCCTATAGATGAAAGAAATAGGTCTCGATACGATAAAATAATAAAAATTAAATAATTAAATTAAATTCTTCTACCTAGAGGATGCACAGAATATTTCCTCGCATCCCCTTGGGAGGATGGGATGGAATTCCTCCACAACCCTTGGTCTTGAGGGAGAAGACATATCTAAGCGGGATATATACATTACCAAGCTAGTTAGAAACTTTATCAGGATAAAATAAAGAGGTGGAAGACGAACTTTGTTGGTCTAAAAATCCCCTAACGAGTGATTTCATGGAGAAACTAGGTTACAAGGCTGAGATGGAATTCAATTTCTCTAGTTCAAAGCACTGGTGGTGGAACATTATGTGGAAGATAAGTGCTCCCACTAAGTGTAAAATTACCCTGCGGCTATCAATGTTGAACAATCTTCTAACATAGGAAGTTGGTTTAAAAAGGGGTTTGTCCAGCCTAAGAAAATGTTTGTTGTGTAAAAATTGTGAAGAAACTTCTTCTCACATATTTATTTTTTCCCTTATGCAGTGTAGGTCACAAATTTGGTAAAGGCATAGCTCAAGCTCTCTTTCTCATGGTCCACTTCAAGTCCAGAGGAATTTTTAAGATCTTTGTTATTTGATCAATCGGTGAAGCAATTTTAGGGTCTCCCTTGTATTTTGGTTCAATGTCTATGGTGGGAGAACAATTATAGTGTCTTTAGAATAGGGATATTCCACTAGAAGTCACTACAACTTTGTTCCTAAATCTCACTAAAGAATTCAAAACCAAGTTAAAAGCCAGAAATCCGGGGAACCATTCAATGCCTGAACTGGATTTTAATATTCCTTGGGGATATTTCGATGGTTCCAACTAGTATTTTCCTCCATGGCGTGGTGTTGGCATGGTTCATTATTTGAAGAAAAATTATTACATCCATATCAGGTATTCACCTAGGAGAGGGACCAATAATCGAGTGAAATTTATAGCTTTGTGGACCTTGTTACATGAAGCAAGAGAGAAGGGAATTAAAAATCTCCAAATCCTAGGTGTCTCCAAATTGGTAATCGACTAGGAAAACAAAAAAATATCACGTCTTTTTTGTGGGTCTGGCTCCCATCCTTTAGGAAATATCAACAATGATTCAGTCTCTAGAATGGTCCTCTTTCACTCACATCTACAAGGAGCTCAATGAAAAGGAATACTCTCTATCCAAGGAAGCTCTATCCTTTCCCTCTGGAGCCTTTCACTTCTATGAATTTTTGGATGGAGAGAAATATAAATCCATGGAGTTTCAACTATAGTGGTACCCATTTCAATTTTTATGATAAACAATTTTCCTTTGTTTAAGTTTATGATTTCAGTTTAAAGTTTGTAATAGATAGGAATAATCAGCCTATGGTTATGTAAGTAAAGCAGAAGGTAACTTGCATAGTATGACAATAAATGTTGCATTTTGACAGTTCCCAACTTGGGAACATAAATATGTATATTCAATCCCTTTTTGAATATAAATATTTTTGTCCTCGAGAAAAAAATAATAAAATAAAAATTTTAAGTGTTTGCATTAATGTAAATCCTAATAGGTGAGAGCCCGATGTGATAAAATAATAAAATATAAAAATAAATCAAAATCAAATCAAATAACAAATAAATCAAATAAAAATCAAATAAATAAAATAAAAATCAAATATGTCTGATGATAAATTCATAATGTCAAAAGTTCTAGATATAGAAAATTCCCAAAGAAAATAAAATAAAATATACATGGGATTCGAGAAATCGAAAACCATGTGTGGATTTGGAAAATTGTGGGTAAAATAGAAATAAATAATAAAAATATGAATAAAATAATAAAAATGAAATATAAAAATAAAGCAAATGAAACTATACAAACTCATATATACAAAATAAATTCTAGATGTGGTTAAGGAAAAATTAGGCGTGTTTCCAAATATTGTTGGAATACTGAGACGGGGGATGAATCAATATTACACAATAATCATTAATTTATTTTACCACAATTTATTTTTAATCAAAATATGTTATTTACAACAGTTAATCATGCAATTCACAATACACAGAGATTTAACGTGGAAACCCAAATGGGAGAAAACAACAAAATTTTCTTTATAAAATTTGTAAGCACCAACTTACAACAACCACCAATATGCAATAATCTTTGCAGGAACCAACCTACAGAGGACATCAGTCCCCTTACTGAGCACCAACTCAGTCACTGAGCACCAACCCACAAAATTTTTATTCACATACACCAATCCCTTTCCTTGCTCCACCCTGCCACCCTGAAAATATTTGTAATTCATAGTTTGAATCAGAATACCTCTCTGACATGTTTCCTGCTCTATGTCATCAAACCTCACATCATCTTCATCACTTCCACGGTTTCGTATGAACCTCAGAGCATTTATTCTCCTTACGCTTCTTACTTCATGTATTTTGGACATATCTATTTATAGACATATGTATTTATGGATTTGTCCACATACCAAAAATTATGTTCATCAAGTTGGCTTTGGGACCATCGATTCTTCAAATTGAGCTACAAAATCCTCCATGAAATACGGTTTATGTTCCTTCTGTTGCACAGGATCTAGTTCATTGGTCCTCAATGCTAAGCCACCATCCAATTAAGTCTTCAAATAGATATAGAGTGTTGATCTGATCTAAAAAATATAAACAATGTCCTTGATGCACATGAGCCATTTGATCATCTCTTGATTATATCGTAACCATCATATCTAACATCCATAACATATAAACTACTAGGATATTGGACCCATTGGACCTCATCACTCAACCACCATCAGATATGTATCAGATTTGATCTCATTCATTGATCTAGCCTCTTTCATATCAGGACTACATGGATTCCAAAACACTACCTCGAAGCATAGGAGCCGTCATATCTATCCCTCATTAATTTTTTACTGTTAATATGCTATCTTGTTCATTGGGACCACCATTTATATCGATAGTTGTGTGTCATCATTATGTACTACTTTTAATAGATCCTCACCATTGGTTTTCCTTATGGTGTAACATCGTCAGACTTTAGTGATGTGCCTCACTCCGACCAGAGCCTCTCTGACGAACAATGGAGATTGAATTTCCAATTCATTGAATGACTCATAATTATTTGTCAACATCACTTCAATGGCCCTTCCTGCGACGGATCCAAGGGTCCTTGAATAGCCTAATCAATGGTGGTGATTGCATCGCTCCTTCAACCTACTCGACCATTATATTTAGTTCCTCAATCCTTTTGTAAAATGGCTAGGTGGGACCCAAGTGTATCTACGGTTGTCATCGCATCTTGTTTGAATGTCAACCGACGGTCTAGATTACTCCTCAGAGCTCCTTCATCGAAGTGCCTCCACTACAGTCAACCAATCTACTCCAATCAATTCTTCTACGATGGATGGTCCAGATCTCTTGAGATATCCTCCGATGAATTGTTACATTTCATCATTACTCCCACTCTGATGGAAGATCCATATTTCCTTGTTATATCTTTGATAGATCAATGGTTCTTTCTAATTTGAATTTTTGGAGTCCCTGTGCAACCTTACACTCTTATGGATGGTCCAAATATCTCCTACATCCACTCCGTTGGATGATCCAAATATCTCCTACAACCACTCTAATTTAAGTTCTAGATCACTCCTCAAAGATCCTTGTCAAAGTACCTCCACTACATGAAACCTAATCTATTTCAACTAGTGTTTCTCTGATGAATGACGTAGATCTGTTTAATAGACTGTGACCAAAAATCAAGCTCTTCTCTGACCAAACCTTCCAATGGATCTATGACTTTGTAATTGATTACACATGGATCAATAATTTTACTACATGTGGCATTGACTTAGAAGCCGATGTCATCGCAACTTCCGACTCTTGTTTGTACACCATGCTAACTTGGCACTTTGACACGTGGTTCTGTACAATGTGTTACATGTGGATTCTCTCGTGTCTTGTTGAGTTGGCACTAGACACATGGAATTGTCCTTGTTTATTACATATCCTTCCAGGAGTCGTTGATCTGACTTAAAAAGAGTCGATTTCTATTTTCAATTACCTCGTCATCGATATCAGTGTCTTCATAAACAATTTCTTTCAGCAGGCTTGGGTATCATCATCAACAATCACAATACTTTCCATGTCGACAATAACTCATCAGCAGCAACCCTTTAATGATATTAGGCCCCACTTTGAAGCTTCTGCTCCAATAGAATGCTACCACATGCCATCTTTCGGGTCCATTGATCTTGTTGTCCTAAGGGATCATCCTCCACAATAAATATCATTGTTGTTGATCTTGGAGTCATCGTCGATGATCTTGAGATGATTATTACATCAAAAATTAAGTCATCGTTGGTGATTTATTTGAGGCTTGGTTCTGGGAATAATAAAGCCTCAACGATATAATCGTGACCTTTGATTCTAATAGGAGTAGATCCAACTAGATCTCCATCATCCGTTCAATTTACACTATAGAGTGGATTCTATAGTCTCCCAATTCATCTAGATTTACTCAACAAAGATCAATTTTTTTTCTTGACACCTCCGATCTGGCTCAGATTGGTGGCAGAAATTGACACACAATTCCATGTAAGCACTCATGCTTTGATGCTAACACAAAAGGACTATGTTCCTCTTCTTGGAGTATATTTGTTGTAACGGTCTAGGTGCTTCCTCTATTTTCCTAGTTCGATCCTTGGACCCGTCTTTTACCTAATGCATGGTCTCCCCCTTCTTGCAATATTAGTGACATCTTATTCATTTGAAATCAATGACAACACGATTTCTAACAATATCCCCCTTTGTCATTGATGGAAACACCTAGTTCATTTGGTACTCCTCTAGTTCTTGCAAGTCTCTCTTTCTGCAAATCCCCCCTATCTCATTTATCTCCCCCCTTTGACATCAATGGAAAAAAGGGTTTATGTATTTAGTAATCTCTTCATTGTAGTCAGGAGTCTTCTTATCTTTATGTATCTCCCCCTAACATGGTACCATATGAGCTCCCCTCTTGATATTTTGGTTTTGTTGAGCTCCCAACAACTTTCAACTGGAGATTTTAATAAGAAATGGAAATGACTCCCATATTTTGTTTGACATACTCGAATGTATCTATAGGCATGGGTTTTGTAAATATTTATACCATTTGTTCCTTGGTAGGAACATACTCCAACTTGACAATATTACCATTTACCTATTCCCTCAGAAAATCATATTTGATTGGGATATGTTTTGTCTTTGAGTGCATCACTAGATTCTTTGAAATGCTTATAGCGTTGGTTTTGTCACACAATATCAAAATTGGATTCTTGTATTCTATCTGAATATATTGCAGTGTTTGTTTCATCTAGAGAATTTGTGTAAAACAGGATGTTGTTGCAATGTACTCTTCTTATTCTATGGACAATGAGATTGAAGATTGTTTCTTGCTTGGCCAAGATACTAAACAATTACCCAAGAAGAATGCTCCTCCACTTGTGATCTTCCTGTCATCAACATTTCCCTCCCAATCTGCATTGGTATATGATGTTAGAGTAAAGTATTGTCCTTTTGGATAACATAGTCCAAAGTCCAAAGTGCCCTTTAGATATCTAAATATTTGTTTAATAACCTGTACATTTGTTTCCTTGGGTGAAACTTGGAATCTTTCAACTATCCCTACCTCATGCATTATGTTTGGCCTTGAAGTTGTCACATAAAGTAGGTTGCCTATCATTGACCTGTACAAATATTGATTAGTTTCCTTAGATTCATCCTCCTTTCTGAGCTTACATCCAGTGACCATGGGTGTGCTGATAGGTTTACAATATTCCATCTCAAACTTCTTCAACATCTCTTTGATGTGTTTGGTCTGAGAGATGAATAGTCCTTTTCTAGTTTAAGTAATATGCATTCCTAAAAAGAATGAAAATTCTCCAAGTATGGACATCTCAAATTCCTCTTGCATTTCTTCTGCAAACTTTTGACTCATTTCATCGTCATTACTTACAAAGATAATATCATCCACATACACTACAATGATCAACATTTATTCGTTATCTATTTTGATGTAGAGATTGTCGTCTATTGTTCCCTTTTTGAAACCTTGTTGTTGCATGTACTTGTCAAGTCTTGAATACCATGCTCTGGGAGCTTGCTTTAAGCCATATAATGTTTTCTTTAATTTGCAAAGATAGTCTTCATTTTTTGACAATAAGAACCCTTCAGGTTGTTCTATGTACACTTCTTCCTTTAGATCTCCATTCAATAATGCTTACTTGACATCCATTTGATATAATTTGAAGTTCTTAAAGCTTGCAAATTCTAAAAACATCCTAATGGATTATAATCTTGCAACAGGTGCAAATACTTCTTCAAAATCAATTCCTTCTATTTGAGCATACCCTTTACAGACCAATCTTGCTTTATTTGTTATTACTTTTCCATCTGCATTCAACTTGTTCTTGAATACCCATTTAGTTCCGGTCACATTTTTATCCTTGGATCTTGGGACAAGCTCCCATGTCTCAATTTTCTCAATCTAACTTAATTATTCTTCCATAGCATTCACCCAATGATGATCATTCCTAGCTTCTATAAATCATTTAATTTCTACTTGAGACAATAGGGTGAGATTCATCCGCGTAGAGCTATTTGCCAATTTCCTCCTTGTCTGAGTTCTTAATTTTTTTTCCACCAAGAATCAGTTTTTCTGGGAGATTCTTTTGTACAAACTTTGATTTTGTCAAACCAATAAAGTGAAAAAAAAAAAATTGTCCACTCAAATTTGAAGAAAAATTATATATATATATATATAAAAGAGAAAAAAACTAAATATTAAAACGCTACAAATTAAATCAGCGTTAATCACACACTTAACGCTGACCGTACGATAAGTCTGTTCGTACAATAGAGAGACCACTGCAACCACCGTACTGCTACAATATAAACATTGGAGATAAAAATTCAATTAAATCAAGGATCGTGGGTTTTCAATCAAGGGGTGCGACTTTTCAAAACATTAAAATAATGATTGTTAAAAAAAGAAGACAAGGAGAAAGCTGTATATTTAAATTAATACGAATTAGTGATTCAAGATAGAGGTTAAGTAAATCATAAAATAATATAAAGTGAGAAGGCTGGATATTTAAAAACCTCTTATATAAATAAATAAATAAGAAAGAAGCAAGCAAAGTCAAAAGGTCAAAAAGGGGTCATATTAAATTATTATTTTTCATTAAAAAGTGAAAAAGATATGAAAAGTACACTATTTATAGGACGAAATCTATATATTAAAAGTTCTTAAAAATATATATCAAAAGTTCTTAAAAATAAATAATAAATATATATCATAGGAAACATATTGGATATCATCAAAAAGATCAGATTTATTAAGTGATTTAATAAAGAGTGTTTTTTTTTTTTAAATAATATTAAATTATTTTACATTTAAATTGAAATATATTATTATATTTTAAAAGTCAAGTTATATAATTTTTAAGGAAACATAAAAGAATATATTATTATATTCTAAAATTCAAGTTATAGAATATATTATTATATTCTAAAAGTCAAGTTATATAATTTTTAAGGAAACATAAAAGGAAAGTTAAGTAATTCAACAAAGAGGCATAAAAGATTTATGTGAACAAAAAGTGATT
>SNQJ01S0012257.1:109963-122917 GCA_010110895.2 Picea sitchensis | reverse complement strand
CAAAAGTTAATCAACAAAAAACTACAAGTATACGAAGTAAGGATCGAGTTACAAGGATGCCTTATCGACATCCTAATCACAAAAATCGATACTTTAGCCAATCCTTGTATCAACAGAAACAAATGACTAATATGTCGAAGAATATTACTTCCGCTACAAGTGATGCTCAAAATAGAAGTTATCATGGGAGTCGAAATACATCAAGTTCCTTCTAAGAACCCTATAAACTCCCCATGCAAAAGATTGAATTAGGATGGGCAGACTCCTTTACAATGCGACAATTATGTTCAGTGCTTAGAAAATCCTATCGTCTCAAGTCCTCAATGATTATTAACTCGATAATTAAGAATTAGGCGACAATAATTACAAGCTAGCGCAACAGATAAGTCTTCCATAAAGTATTCTTTGAGGACAAAGCATTTTTAAGGGGAAGGCAATGTTATGAACATAAATATACATAAATAGATATTCATAACATAATAATTAATTAATAAATAATTATTATTATTAATAATGAAAGGTCATGTCTCAAAGGACATGACTATTGGTTAAGGGCACCCCTGCGTGGGTATATTAACGAGCCCTCATTCTCAATTGTAATCATCTTATATCTTATATTATCTATTCATATTTTATATATTATTTACAGTCCTATATGGATTACTTTTTTATATTCCAAGTATTTTGGATAATTCTTGTGTGAGCGAACTTTGTTCGTCTCAATGACCTCTATTTAGGATATAGACAGTTGTATAAATTGCGTCTCTACAAAAAAATTCTGATAGAGATGCTTCATTTATCATCGTTCTAGCAATTTCTTGTACATGTATGTTTTTCCTTTCAACAACCCCATTTTGTTGAGGAGTTCTTGTTGTTGCATACTGTATTTTTATTCCATGTGCTTCACATATTTCCACAAACTCATTGAATGTGAATTCACCTCCATTTTCTTACCTTAAATATTTGATTCTCATCTCTGTCTTTTTCTCAACTAGAGCCTTGAATTCCTTGAATTTTTTCAAATGCTTCAAATTTATTTTTGAGGAAAGTAACCCAAGTCATTCTTGTATAGTCATCAATGAGTAACATGAAGTACTTTTCTCCATGCAATCATTTAGTCCTTGATGGTCCACGAATATCTGTATGTAAAAGTTCCAAAGGCTTGGAAGTTGCATATTCCTTTGTTTTGAAGTTCACCCTTGATTGTTTTCCACACTAACACTATTTACAAATAATGCTTGAGGGTTTTATGATTTTTGGCATGTCTCTTACTGCTTGTTTGGTACTAATTTTTTCCAGATTGTCAAAGTTCATATAGCCAATTCTTTTGTGCCACAACCAACTTTCATCTGTCTATCTTATACAACACTTTTCTCCATTGATTTCATTAATAACATATACATTATTTGGGGTTTTGATTATTTTTTCTATCAATTTTCTTGACTCTGTTTTTCTGATATCACATTCTCAGGATTTAAATACGAGATTGCATCCTTGATCACACATCTAGCTTACACTGAGATATTATGTTTTATACATTCAACACATATAAACTTTTATATCTTAGCTTTTCCATTGTGAATGTTGAGGGTGCATTTTCCAACTATCTTTGATCTGTCGTTGTCTCCAAAGGTAACATTTCCCTCATTTTTCTTCAAGGTGATGAACTTTGTTCTATCTCCTATCATAGGACTAGATCATCTACTATCGATAACCCACTTATCCTTTTCTTTTTAGCACAGAGAGCTTCTTGAACAAACATGGAATTTTCTTTCTTTTGTTCCCAACTTCTTTTCATTATAGGTGAAGCTTGCTTGAGATTAATTCTACAATACTTTTCTATATGTCTAAAGTTATTGCAGTTATAACATATGAGGTTGCAATTCATCAAGGGAGAAAATGAATTGTAATTTCTCCTTGAGAATCCCTGAGCATCTTGGTAGCTATTCCTCATGTAATCTCTTCTTATATGTATTCTAAAGTTTATTTCTTTATGACCAAATTAATTACAGGAATACAAATAGCCATAGAAAAAAAAAATTATACTTGGTCGTGTGATTCCATGTTTATGGTATAGTTTTCTAGATTCGATCCTTGTGAGTAAAATTTGTCTCTTCTAGATCATACTATTCTTCCCTTCTTCTATTGATTCTATATCTTCACCTGTTTGTGTTTCGAGACCCATAAAGAGAATCTCATCTACTTCAATGTCACTATCATCTAATGAGAAATTGTCTTAATTGGTATATATTCCTTTTTCTACAAGGATTTTTCTTCTTTTCAATCTTCCTTTTGTTGTTTTTTCTTGAAATTAAATTCTTCTTTCACATTGGTATTTGCATAAGGAAATTTATGAGCAAAGTGTCCTATTTTTCCACAATTAAAAAATTTGAAAGGGAGCTTACCTTTGTGTATGTTTTTGAGCTTTCTGACTAAGTTTGATTCTTCCTCATCCAGTTCCCTGTCTAAGTAATCACTTAAATTGCACTATGTCTTCTTTGATTCCTTAAAGGATTCTTCCTTCCTCGATGTTCTTAATGGGTTATCACATTCTATTCTCATTTCATATGCAGTTAAGGTTCCATGCAGTTCATCCACTGTTATATTATTCAGATCCTTGATTTATTCAATAACTGATAACTTGGTATTAAATCTTGAAGGAAGTGATTTGAGCACCTTCTGTACAATACAGGTTTCTTCAACATCTTCTCCTAATACTTTGATGGATTTGACAACCTCATCCACACGAAGAAGATATGTTTCAATGTTCTCTTCTTCATTCATCTTGAGAGTCTCAAATTGTCCTTTATAGACTTGTAACTTTGCTCTCTTAAACTTATCATATCCTTCATAAATATTTTGTAGTTTGTCCCAAATTTCTTTAGTTGAGGCACAATACATGACTTTGGTATATACTAATTTTTTTAATCCACAAAGAATAGCATTCTTGGCCTTGAAATTATTTTTACCGAGCCTAATTTTGCTTGTATCAGTTGGAGGAGTGTCTAGAGCTTTGTAACTATTTACTACTGAATCCCACACATCATATTCAAGTGACATAAAAATGATTTAATTCTTATTTTACAGAAGACATATTATGATCCATCAAATTTTGGAGCTTTGTTTGTGGAGAACCCTTCCTTTCCCTCCATTTTGAGGAATCACCTTCCAACAGTTAGGATCTTACTGAAGGAACCTTCTCTGATCCCAATTGTTGGAATACTGAGAGGGGGGGTGAATCAATATTACAAAGTAATCATTAATTTATTTTACCATAGTTTATTTTTAATCAAAATATGTCATTTACCAACAATTAATCATGCAATTCAAAATACACATAGATTTAATGTGGAAACCCAAATGGGAGAAAACCATAAAACTTTATTTATAAAATTTGTAAGCACCAACTTAAAGAAAACACCAATATGCAATCATCTTTGCGGATACCAACCTATAGAGGACACCAATCCCATTACTGAGCACCAACTTAGCCAATGGGAACCAACCCAAAAAATTATTTTTCACAGGCACCAACCTGTAGGAGACACCAATCCCCTTCCTTGCTCCACCCTATCACTCTGAAAATATTTGTAATTCATAGTTTTCTTTAGAATACCTCTCCAACATGCTTCATCTTTTGTGTCATCAAACCTCATATCATATTCATCGCTTCCATTCTTTTGTATGAACCTCATAGCCTATGTTCTCCTTACACTTCTTGCTTCATTTTTCCACTCTACTCAAAATCTAGTTTGGTCATATTTATTTATAGACTTCATGATCTCTTGTATTTTTCCACATACCAAAAATTGTGTTCATGAAGTCAGCTCTAGGTCCATCGATTCTTCAAATTGGGATACAAAATCCTCCATGAAATCTGGTTTATATTTCTTTTGTTGCACATGATCTAGTTCACTAGTCATCAATGCTCAACCATCGTCTGATTAATTATTCAAATAGATATGGAGCATTGATCTGATCTAAAAAATATAAAAAGTGTCCTCGATGCACATGAGTCATTTGATTGTCTCTTGATTAGATCATAACTATCATATCTAACATCGATAACATATAAAATACCAAGCGATTGGACCCTTTGGACCTCATCACTCAACCACCATTACATATAGATCATATTTGATCTCAGATGTTGATCTAACCTCTTTCATATTATGACTACAGGTAGTCCGAAACAATACCTCGAAGCATAGAAACCGTAGGATCTATCCCTCATTAATTCATTATTGTCAATCTGTTATCATGTTCATTGGGACCACCAGTTCTATCAATAACCACATGTCATCATTATGTACTACTTTGAATAGATCCTCAATGTCATTTTTCATTTCGGTGTAACACCATAAGACTTCAGTCATGTGGCTCACTTTGACCAGAGCCTCAATGTTGAAGGATGGATATGCACTTTTTGTTTCATCCAACAACTCATAATTATTCGTCAACATCACTTCGATGGATCGTACTGCGATATATCCAACAGTCCTTGAATAGCCAAATCAACGGTGTTGATTGCATCGCTCCTTCAACCTTCACGATTGTTATCTTTTGTTCCTCAATCCTTTCGTAAAATGGCTAGGTGGGACCCACATAGATATACAGTTGTTATTTCATCTTGTTTGCACACCGACCGATGGTCCAAATTGATCCTTAGAACTCCTTCGTCAGAGTACCTCCATTGTAGTCAACCAATATAATCCGACCAATGCTTCTCCAATGGACGATCCATATCTCTTGAGAACTCCTGTGATGAATGGTTATATTTCTTCATTACTCCCACTTTGATGGACGATCTATATTTCCTTGCTATAGCTTCGATAGATCAACGGTTCTTGTTGATTAGAATTTTTTGAGTCCTTCTGCAACCTTTCACTTCGATGGATGATCCATATCTCTCCTATAGACACTATTATTTATGGTCTAGATCACTCCTCAGAGTCCTTTGTCACAGTACCTCCAATGTAGGAAACCTAATCTATTCTGACCAATGTTTCTCTAATGAACATCATATATCTGTTTAATAGAATGTGACTAATGGTCCAGGTCTTCTCTGACCAAATATTCCAAGGGATCTACGACTCTGTACTTGATGACACATGGATCGATCATTTTTATACATGTGGCATTGACTTGGAAGCTAACCTCGTGTTGATGTCATCATAACTTCCAACTCTTGTTTGTACACCATGTTGACTTAGCACTTTGACACGTGGTTTTGTATAGTGCATTACAAGTGGCTACTCTCGTGGCTTGCTGACTTGGCATTAGACACATGGCATTGTCCTTGATGCTTATGTGTCCTTCCAACAATCATCAATCTGAATTAACAAGAGTCAATCTATGTTACCGCTTACCTCATCGCTAATAATAATGTCATCTCCGGTAATTTATTTTAGCAGGCTTCGGTATCATCGTTGACGATCAAACTTTTAATGATATTGGGCACCACTTTGAATATTCCACTCTGATAGAATGCTTCCACATGACATCTTCTGAGTCCATTGATCTTTTTGTCTTAAGGGATCATCCTCCACCATCGATATCGTCGTTGTCAATCTTGGGGTCATCGTCGGTGATCTTGAGATGCTTATGTCATCGACGATTAAGTCTTCGTCGAAGATTTATTTGAGGATTGGTTATGGGAATAATAAATCCCAGCGATATAATTGTGACCGTTGATTCTAATAGGAGTATCTCCAACCAAATAATTGTCGTTTGTTCAGTTTACACTATAGAATGAATTTTACAGTCACCTGATTCAACTACTAGTGGCAGTAACTGACACACGATCCCATGTAAGCACTCATTCTTTGTTGATAACATGGAATGGTTCGGTTCCTCTTGTCGAAGTATACATGAAGTAACGGTCTAGATGCTTCCTTTGTTTTCCTAGTTCAATCCTTGGACTTGTCTTTTACCTAATGCATGGTGTCCCCCTTCTTGCAATGTTAGTGATATATTCTACATTTGACATCGATGAAAACACAATTTACAACAAATATGGGTCAAGATTCTATTTCGGGTCAAGGTCCTGCACCTAGAAATCAAAATATGAAACAAAGCATATAATGAAAACTCCAAATATTTGGATTTCTGGATGTATGAGATCCACATAAAGTGTATTCCCTTGAAAAAAATCTGGTTATTTGAACATCGCATTAGATATGACAAGTCATCACGATGCAGAGGTAGTCATGTGGGAGAACACAATATAATTGGAAACCTAGACAATGCCTCATACACCATGTTAGATGGCATGTAACATGCCACATCAGATGCCACGAAAGGTAAGAATGACTTTTCCAACTCGTGGTCATTAGGGGAAGAAAATAGAATGGACAAGTGGCAAGTCTTCATTGGATATCGTAAAGGCATGGATCCAAAATTTGGGATTTAGATGAATATAGTTGATAAGAGAAAGATCTGATCCAGATGCTCCAAATAAGCCACATGGATTCCACTCAAGCGCTAAGTTGGACACCCAAAAAAAGTATCATGTGAAGATTACAGACATAGAGGCTAGATGGAGAAGATGACACATTATATGCCAAATTAGAAACCTTTTGGATGACACATCATAGATGCATCAAGGCCATGTAAATTCGATAACATGTAAGAATTTGGGAGGATGATTCAAATGATATTCAAGTTGTTGAGTCAAGGATCATCATACTAAGATAAATATTGCACCAACTAGGGTCATACAAATGGAATGCAACCAACGTGTGATAGGATGAAAAATTATACAACTCATCACATGTTAATTCCATGTAAGGTGACCCATAGGATGAAAGCAAATGTGATGACAGTCTGACATGTGGAAAAATTCAATTTGATAAAGGGGATTCTGATAGGCCTTCATGATTTCGCTTTTAGAAAACTTGTTTTTTATTGAAAATAGACCATCCAACAGGAACAATCTAATAGGATCTCGGGCCTTGGGTTTCAAAAAGTTCAAATTAATAGGATAAACCAACTTTCTAATAGGAGAATCCCAATATAAATAATCTAATAGGATTTCAAGCCTCAACTTTCAAAAAACTCAAAGAGATGTCTTGTTGTCATCTCAATGGGAAAACCTGAGAATTTAATATCGATAAGGTAATTATGATGGTTCATTGTCCAATTGTCAGATCCTTAAATGGGTTGAGGTTCCTCTAGGGATCAGGTTCTATTAAAACAATAAAATTAGGATCTGGGATAATCGTGAATTAAATTATCAATGCACGTGATGATAAAGTCAAATTCAGATTGGGGTTTGGGACAAATGAAACTTAATTCTTAATTTTGGATTCATTGATAATGAAGATTTGGTAAGAGAGAAGTCTGTTAAAGAAGAAGAATATTAAGGGCTTCCTATATGCACTTCAAATATGAAGCAATTAGATGAATAAATATGTGTTTTCCTACAACATACTTGATATTTCCATCTTTTTTTTATTAATTTAAATCCCTACTCTTGAGTTCCCTCTTTGTTATATGACCAAATGCAGATGATCTTGTGTTTCAGTTGTTAGATAGTTGGTTAGGTTGATGGACAATTGGTATGTATTTTTGGTTTTCATTGATGTCAAACATTGGAGAGTGATATTGTAGATTGATGTCAACCCTTGGAGAAAGTCCGGTAGCGAATTTCGGTAACACAAAGGTTTAGGTAATGGACACAAGGTTGTTTCATGTATAATGGTATGACTTTAGTATATTTGAAGGTAAGACTATTCTATATGGATAGTACATGTCATTTCGTTTCCGGTGGTATGTGGAACGTCACATAACTCCTCATAGTTAGAGAGTTATGTCCATGAGAAGTTGGAGAACCTAGGTTTGGGTAATGGACCCGAGTTTTTTTTATGGATAATGGTATGAGTTTTGATATATTTGCAAGCATGACTCTTCTATATGGATAGTACATGTCATGCCATTTCCAGTGGTATGTGGAATGTCACATAACTCCTCACGGTTAGAGAGTTATGGCCATGTGAAGTTGGAGAACCCTCATGAGTCATCTAGAAGCCCCAAAAGGTCAAAGTAGTCAAAGTGGTTTAAGTGATTTTAGAAGGTAAATAATAAAGTGAAGTGATGAGTGTACTATAAGTCAAAGTGAATACAAAATAAATTATTTAAATAATAAATTTAATGGAAATATTACTAAGTGGACAAGTGGTTAAAAGTGGGTTAACCCTAAAATAAGGAAAGTGGGTTAAGATGGTTAAAAGGTAACCCCTTGAGGAAGCTACATGAAAGTATAAATAAGAGGCAATGCTCTCTAATTTTAATCACACTTGAGCATATTGAATATATATAGTTGACCGAGGTAACCAAAGGATATCTAAGCCGAATTTTAGAGGGAAGGTGAAGTAAAGAAGGCCGAAATTCAAGGGAGGATAAATTCTTTTGATGATGCTTTCTAAGGTATGTTATTTACAACTCATCTCACCATTTTCTAAATAACTTTTTTCCTAGAATGATTCAGGTCGTGAAATTGGGAGTCCACTGAGGAAACATATCCAAGTAGCTGTGATACACATTTTATCTTGTGGGTCATTGTATTTTTGGAGTTACATGCCGTGGAAAATAGGGTTTGTGGCTAGTCCTAAAACTAGTCTAAAACAAGTGTTTCGGGTAAAACATCATAACTTCTTCATAACAGATCCAAATTTAGTAAGACAAAATGTGTTGGTTAGATTACGATGTGTAGTATTTTGTGTACAACATTTATATCCACACAACAAATATTTTGTGTGGGGCACACTCTACAAGTTCTCTCTCTAGAATAAGTCAGAATTCAACAAGATATGTCATTCTTTCTATAACTCCTTTTATGAGAGGTTCCAAGTAGTGACACCTGGAGGAATTGCATAAAACACAATGAACAACATTGCGTACTATTTTCAGATATTTATTCATTATAGGTACATAGTTATGATTATTTCAAGTTAGGGTTGTTGACTAATCCAAAACTAGTCATGTGAGACTAAAGTAAAGTTTAATGAAAATGTTAGTCTCTTGTTGTTAAAGTTAAGGAAGGTTTGCAGGTATGTGATCATATACACCAAGTCTATTACAAAGTTACAAATCATATTTGGATGATGAAATTGATGGGGGATTTTGGTTGAGGTACATGTTGGGTACATGGTTGACACAAGTAGTTGATGAGTTGGCACATACATGAGGTGTATAGTTGATGATGTTGGTACATCTTGATGAGTCATAGTTTATGTGTATTTCATGCATGATTGGTACATATTTGGTGCATGGTTGATGCACTCGTTATTAGTACAGGTTGAGGTACAGGTTGGTGCATGGTTGGTGCATGGTTGATGCACTTGTTTATGGTACAGGTTGATTGGTACAGGTTTACAACAATATATCTCACAGTGATAGTGTGACAGTGGTTCCATCATTCTACTTCTACATCAGGGTGGTTATACGGGGCAAGGACAGGTGGTTGTAGCCACCTTCTGGTTGTATCCAGAGAAAATAGGGGGTTTTAGCCTCCTTATAGTTGTTGCCAGAAAATTGGGGAGTTGGAGCTTCCATCAAGTTGTAGCCTGAGAAACTAGGGGGTTGAAGCCTCCCTCCAGTTGCAGCTGGAAAACAAAGGAATTTGGTGCTTCTAATGAATGTAATTATTAAATACATAAGAAAAATCATTCTGTGGTTTTCTCCCGCTTTGATTTTCCACGTAAAAACACTGGTGTATTGTGTATGTGTATGATTGTTCATTTTTTCATTGTTTATTTACTCTGCAACTATTGGATGATAATGCTACATTGATATAACACTTGCATTTTATGGTTAAAAAGGATTACATTTCTCTATTACTGATTCACCCCCCCTCTCAGTAATCCAACAATTGGTATCAAAGAAGGTTCCTTCAGAAATCAGTTTAACCACTGAAAGGTAGATCATGGAGAGAAACAACATGTATAAAAATGGAATACCACAGTTTGATGGACAAAAATATGCATTTTGGAGCAGAAGGATGAAAACATATATACAAGCACATGGATTTGAAATTTGGCAATTAGTTGTAGATGGATACAAAGAACCAGCAGTTCCTCCAACAAATGAAAGAGCAATAAAACTCGGGAAAAATAATTTGAAAGCCACAAATGCACTTATGAATGGTCTTGGTGAATCAGTATACACCAAAGTTATACATTGTAAATCCGCTAAAGAGATTTGGGACAAGATTCAAAATATGTATGAAGGAGATTCAAAATTCAAAGCAACAAAGCTTCAAACTTATAGAGGTCAGTTCAAACAACTAAAGATGAAGGAAGATGAGACTGTTGGATCTTACTTCTTACGAGTTGATGAAACAGTAAATGCAATCATAGGATTGGGAGAAGAAATTAAATAATTTGTACTTGTTCAAAAGGTACTAAGATCTCTTCCTATGAAATTTGATCCTAAAATATCAACACTAGAAGAAAGAGCAGATATAGAATCAATAAGCATGGACGAACTACATGGAATATTCACAACATATGAAATGAGAAATGAACAGGAAAATCCATATATAAAAGAAGCAGCTTTCAAAGCATCCAAAAGGCCAAAGCAAAAGGGAAAGGAAAAATAAAAATAACATAGCAGCAACAGTGACATCTCGGAAGATGATGAAGAAATGTCCAACTTTGTCAGAATATTGAACAAGGGAACCAACGGTAGATATAAAGGTAAGTTTCCATTGATTTGTTTTAATTGTGATGGTATTGGTCATTTTTCTAACAAATGTCCTCATAAGAAAAATAAGAGGAATGATGAAGATTACTCAAATAGAAAACAAACATATAAAGGCAAAAGAACCAYAAAGAAATATTTCAATAAAAGCTTATGCATCAAATAAGACATCTCCTCATCAGATGAAGATGAAGTTAGTGACAGTGAGACATAAAGAGTTATATTCATGGCAGTATAAGAATCTGATAAATAAGACATCAAAGAAGAATATGAAGAGGCAAAAGTTGACTACCAAGAAGAATTGTTGTGTGCCATAGAAGTTATAAGAAGAGAACAGAAGAAAAGAAAAAAAAGCTACAAGAAGAACTAGACAAGAAAGAAGACACTCAGGAACTAGAAAAAATGATCACAAATTTGAAGGTTCAAATAGAAGAAGATAAAAGAATTGAAGAAGCACTCAAAGAACAGCTAGAAGAAAGAGACAGGATCATTGGAAATTTGGAAGTAGAGATTGTCACATTAAGAAAGGATCTTCAAAAGAAAAATATGCAGAACAACTCAAAAGTTTTGGATGACATTATCAACAGTCAAAAGCCTCATCATGACAAGTCTGGACTTGGATACAATTAGACAGAAAAGGGATCAAGCTCCAAAAAAATAGAACAAGAAACATATCCAAAAATCTATGCAAAAACAATCAAAGAGGATAGGAAGACCTATAAGAAAGATTACAGGGACACTCCTCCGCCGAGAATATTTAGATTTCAGAATCAACGACCGATAGAAATAGATAGGTGTCGGGAAGAAGGAGGATCCATAAGAGTAACTCCTTTCAGAAGATCTCCAACTCCCAGGTATCAAACTATATTTTTTGGTTTATGTTATGCATGCAAAAAGAGTTGACATAAAGTTGTGAATTGCAGAGCTAAAAGCAGAAACATAAACAACTTTGAAAGTCATACACAAAAGGGTTATCCAAGAAGGCCTAGTGAAACACAGAGAAGAAGTTACAACAGATTTGAATCATTGACCACTGAAGTGGAATGCTACAAGTGTAACAACTTTGGACACATGGCCAAATATTTCAAAATGATAGTCCCTTCTAGAGAACCACAACAGAACAACAACATTCACAGACAAGAACCTCGAAAGAGGACATGGATAAGAAAGAAGAATTAGTATAGCAATGAAGAATGCACACTCTCTCTACAAGCTAAGCAGAAGAAATGTGGTTGGTATGTTGACAGTCGTTGTTCAAAACACATGAAAGGTGACAAAGATGTGTTTCTTACATTAAGGAAGGAAATAGATGGACCAGTCTCCTTCGGAAATGTTGATTCAACTAAAATAATTGGAAAAGGCACAGTCAGAATTGGAAACAAGAATACCAAGGCAGAAAATGTTCTACTAGTAGAAGATATGAAACATAATCTTCTAAGTGTAAGTCAAATGTGTGACCAAGGTTATAAAATTACTTTTGATTCACATAAGTGTGAGATAAAAAAACAAGGTCCGGGAAAATTGATTGCAACAACTGTAAGAACATCAAGCAACATATATGTACTAAGTGAAATTGGAAATGAAAATTATTGTCTAGGAAAGGAAGATGAATGATGTCTATGGAACAGAAGAATGGGTCACATACACTTTGACAACCTTTTGAAAGTCAGTATAAAGGAAGTCCTTAGATAAATGCCCTAGATCAAAAAACCAACCGACACTTTATGCAAACATTGTCAACAAGCAAAGCAAACAAAGGTCGGGTTCAAATCAAAGGAATTACTCAAAAACAAGACCACTGGAAATTGTGCATACTAATCTAGTTGGACCAACTATAAAAAAGGGTTTAAAAGGTGATAAATACTTTATGTTATTAGTTGATGATTATACAAGAATGACTGCAGTTTGATTTCTCAGGAATAAGTCAGAAGATTTTGAAAACTTCAAGGTCTACAAGGAAATGGTTGAAAATGAAATGGATTCAAAAATCAAATGTTTGAGATCTGATAATGGAGATTTCACTTCAAAGGAATTTATGGACTACTATAGCAGACATGGAATAAAAAGGTAATTTTATGTTGTTAGGACACCTCAACAGAATGGAGTTGTTGAAAGAAAGAACAAGATAGTACAGGAAATGGCTCGAACAATGCTAATGGATTCCAAATTGACATATATTTTTTGGACACAAGCAATGCATACAATAGTTCACATTCAAAACAGAGTAATGCTCAGAAAACAACACTGAAAAAA
>SNQJ01S0012257.1:87747-106893 GCA_010110895.2 Picea sitchensis | reverse complement strand
CTAGAAGCCCCAAAAGGTCAAAGTAGTCAAAGTGGTTTAAGAGATTTTAGAAGGTAAATAATAAAGTGAAGTGATGAGTGTACTATAAGTCAAAGTGAATACAAAATAAATTATTTAAATAATAAATTTAATGGATAAATTACCAAGTGGACAAGTGGTTAGAAGTGGGTTAACCCTAAAATAAGGAAAGTGGGTTAAGATGGTTAAAAGGTAACCCCTTAAGGAAGCTACATGAAAGTATAAATAAGAGGAAAGGCTCTCTAATTTTAATAACACTTGAGAATATTGAATATATATAGGTGACTAAGGTAACCAAAGGATATCTAAGCCAAATTTCAGAGGGAAGGTGAAGTAAATAAGGCTGAAATTCAAGGGAAGATAAATTATTTTGATGATTCTTTCTAAGGTATGTTATTTACAGGTCATCTCACCATTTTCGCAATAAATTTTTTTCTAGAATGATTCATACTATTAAATTGGGAGGCCATTGAGGAAACATATCCAAGTAGTTGTGATACAAATTTCATCGTGTGGGTCGTTGTATTTTTGGATTTACACGTCGTGGAAAATAGGGTTTGTGACTAGTCTTGAAACTAGTCTAAAACATGTGTTTCGGGTAAAAAAAATCATAACTTATTCATAACAGATCCAAATTCAGTAAGAAAAAATGTGTTGGTTAGAGTACAGTCTGTAATATTCTATGTACAATTCTAAGATCCATACAACAAATATTCTATGTGGGGCATGCTCTACAAGTTCGTTCTCTAGAATAAGACATAATTCAACAAGGTGTGTCATTTTTTCTATAAATCCTTTTATGAGAGCTTCCAAGTAGTGACACCTGGATGAATTGCATAAAACACACTGAAGAACATTGTGTACTATTTTTAGATCTTTATTCATTACAAGTACATAGTTATGATTATTTCAAGTTAGGGTTGTTGACTAATCCAAAACTAGTCATGTGAGACTAAAGTAAAGTTTGACGAAAATGCTAGTCTCTTGTTGTTAAAGTTAAGGAAGATTTGCAGGTATGTGATCATATACACCAGGTCTATTACTGAGTTACAGATCATATTTGGATGATGAAACTTATGAGGAATTTTGGTTGAGGTACATGTTGGGTACATGGTTGAGACAAGTAGTTGATGAGTTGGCACATACATGAGGTGTATAGTTGATGATGTTGGTACATCTTGATGAGTCATAGTTTATGTGTATTTGATGCATGATTGGTACATATTTGGTGCATGGTTGATTCATTAATTGATGGTACAGGTTGAAGTACAGGTTGGTGCATGGTTCATGCACTTTTTTATGGTAGAGGTTTATTACAGGTTGATTGATACAAGTTTACAATAGTGTATCTCACAGTGATAGTGTGAAAGTGGTTCCATCATTATACTTATACATCAGGGCGGTTGGACGGGGAAAGGATGGGTGGTTTTAGCCACCTTTCGGTTGTAGCCGGAGAACATAGGGGGTTGTAGTCTCCTTCTGGTTGTAGCCAGATAATTGGGGAGTTGGAGATTCCATCGGGTTGTAGCCTGAGAAAATAGGGGGTTGAATCCTCCCTCCAGTTGTAGCTAGAAAACAAAGGAAGTTGGTGCTTCCAATGAATGTAATTATTAAATACATATAAGAAAAAGTATTATGTGGTTTTCTCTCGCTTTGGGTTTCCACGTAAAAACATTGGTGTATTGTGTATGTGTATGATTTCTCATTTTTTCATTTTTTATTTACTCTGCAATTATTGGATGATAATGTTACATTGATATAACACTTGCATTTTATGGTTAAAAAGGATTGCATTGCTCTATTACTGATTCACCCCCCCTCTCAGTAATCCAACATCAACATGATTCTCTGAAGACTTGAAATAGCATAAGTATTTGATAAAGAACATGAATTTGTAACCCTGTTACTACAACCACAAAAAGAATAATGATTGTTATGCAAGGAATAAAATGTTGGTTAGTACGTTATAAATATTACATTATTTCTCCTTGCCAGTAACAAGTCTATGAAAAAGAATTGGGTTTGTCCAAAAATGAGGAAATGAAAAGGAGGAATTCCTTAGCAGCAATCATCTAAGATATTGGCTTATTATGAACAATCAGTCTTTGGAAACAAATGTCATGAAATATGCATGTATTTAATCTCAAACTATTGAAAACAATCAAACATCTTGTGATTCTAGTTGTGGATTTTAAATTAAGTAATTTGATTAACATGTGAGAGCATGAGTACGAATATGAGGATAGTAGGTACAATATACAAAGTATCAATATTCGCTTCATTCAAACCAACCATTAACTTCTCCATGATGTAGTGAGATGATATTACAAGATGATGCACAAGGAAATAATAGATCCTTAAAAGCAAATTCTCTCCAAGTCATAAAACAGATCATCAAAACCATGAAATCAGATAGGATTAGAAAAAAACTTTAAATCCATTAAAAACAATTAATGAAAAAGGCTCAATATATGAGCTATCAATCTCATCACACAAGGATCAAAGAAGCATCATAAATCAAAGGTATAATGAAGAACATTTGAAAGTAAAATATCAAAGAGTATGGGTTATGACCAACCTCCTCAAAGGTAAATAATCAATACAGATATAAAACCCCTAACCCCCTCAGGGTGGATAAAGAATATTCAATAGTCTTGTAGTAGTAGTGGATTATACATTAGAGCTCAAATTTAGTAATGGGGGCATTTCCTTTTTCTTATAAAAGGAAAATTAAAAGAGGGTTGTTGTGGCCACAACATTGGGGTTTCAAAACAAAATTATCCAAGGAGAAGAAGATAACATGCAACTTATCAAAAATTTGATAAATAATTTACTTAAAACACCATGAATAAACCAAAAATACTTTTCAAGAGCACTTACTATCCAAGTCGCTAGGCATGAAGAAATTCTAGAACACGAATCATCCACCAAAACAAGAGAAACATCTAAAAGATCACTCTCCAAGAGGTGTGCACAAGTGCTCTATGATGAAACATAAGTAAAGAAGACAAGTATATAAGTGATTATCCACAAGTGTGAGTTATTATCTACAAGTGAAGGAATCACTAACCTTTTATATGAGGAACCCTAGTTCTCTACCCCTAAAAATGTAAAATGTTCATGATACACGRTGTATGGGTCTAGGAAAACCCCAAAATTTCCTCCAACATAAAGCTAAAATGAAAATACATCAAAAATTCCCCTAAAAATGACATTTGTGAGTGTGAGAGCCTCCAAGGGTAGTGATTTTTAGTGCTAGAAGTYGACTCAAGACTTCTATTGAGTTAAGCCTAGCACACMTTGTTTCAAAATATTCAATAGAGGTTTAAATATGGGTAAATCCTTGCTTGATTTGAAAGGGAATAAAGATATGATATATTAAGATCCCTTACCTAAGTGTAGCAAGTYAGGTAAATAAAACTAATGGATAGAGATTTAAATTTATAGGTGATGCGATTGAGAGAAGGGAAAAACAAAACTATTAAATCCACCAATAAATAAATCGTGTCGATAATGTCTTTATGTAGCATAAACATAAACCTTTATCTAGAATTCATTCTAAATACGATTTAAGGAGAAGAAACACTAATGTGGAAAATATTACTAAAAACCTTTTAAAGAAACCTTCTCACCAAAAAAATCATTTTTCATAAACTAGTATAACATCAGCAAAGTGTTTCAGAAGAAAACATGAAGATGATAAACATAAAGAGAATACAGACTAACCATCAATTACATTAGCAATTGAAGTCTTTACATAGGCAAGATAGATCGAAACAATATTTAGGTATGCAATATCAAGCCAAAAACAGGGATTCAACCTCTTCTTCCTTTACTTCATCGAATATATAGAATTTTTACATCAGTTCCATACATTTAGTATCAATCTGATATCTAGCAATATCTCAAAACTAGCTCCTATAGGCCCTAAGGAAGAATTTTTCATATATCTATTGATACATAAAAATAGAAACAATTACAACTAAGATCATTTAATATTGGAAACAGTTTGCATATATATAGGCCTTTTTGTTGACTTGAATACAACTGGCCGGTACACTGCATCTTTCACGAGATCTATCTGATCCTTTGTCATCCATCTGTTTGCAACAACTTGAAAATAATAGTTGACTAACATGTATTGTCATTCACCAAAAAGAGGCTCTGAATCAAATTTAAAAGGGATATTATATTCTCTCTTTAGGTTCCACAAAATATTACCCTCATCATCTGTTATTTCCATCACAAAATTGCAATTATGGGCATTCTTCTACAAAATCATCTGCTACAGGTGTTCCTGTAGCGCCATTGTTTTCCTGTGAAGAGTGTTGCAGGAACTTCCCGTAGCGCTATTTTAAAACCCGATATTGATATCATTCATGCCTTTTTCTTTTCCCATCTTACGGCTAATCGTTACTCAAGGAAGATAATACCTCAATCTCATGAAAACAAAACAACCTTTATCAAGATTTCACCGTCATACGTAAAAAATTGGGTTTTTGCATAAACACTTAAAACCTCAAATTAAGGATTCTCCCTGGAGAATGGATTTTGTTGCCTCAACTAACAGATCCAAATTATTACCTCTTGCTTGCTTCATTTCAGAATGAGTTTTCCTTCTCCTTGACCTATCATCTTCAAATATGGTCAAAGGCTTTGGGACCTTCTTGCTTTGATTACTCTGTTTTCTAGCAGACAGACTGTCTTTCCCTGTAGGAGCCTTTCTATTTGTCGTTAGATCCTCCTTATTTGGTTTCTTCTTCTCATATTTTATTTTAGAAACCTTTTTGCTCGTTTATGGATTTGCATTAGGGTTTGTAGGATCTTCATCAATTATTATGACCTTATCTTTAATTTTAGGGTTGTACATTGCTTTGGATTTTAATCTGAATTTGTTTCGTGGCCTAGTACTCCTTTTTCTTACCAGAATTTTATATCTATCCACATCATCATCAGAAGAACTAGAACTAGGAGGAACTATCTTTGGAATGAGTTCTTAAACTTGTATAGGGTTTGTAGGTGTCTCTATAGTTTCAATTTCTTGAATTTCATTCAAGATCGCAAGTTCTGCTAACCTTTTACTCTTTCTGATATAATTTTTGTGTGCATGAGGGAAAGGATGCCTACCTCCGCCCAGTGCATGAGAAGATCCTTCACCTGGTTGAAAAATTGTTGGGGTATCCTCAAATCATTCATTTAAAGTCTTCATACTGATATTCCTTTTATTATTCCTTGAAGCAGCAGGTGGACTTATGCTTGAAGATGATCCCGACGTTGATTCAATAGCTTTATCAATCGACTTATGGGTAAGCGAATGAACTTCTATTTTAAACCCTGAACGAATCAAGAATTGATCCCATGTCCTTTTTAATTTCTCCAKCTCTGCTTAAACCAGTACTATGATTAAACCTTGATGATAGATACCATGTAATGGGGTTCTGGGATTTTCTTGAAATTTGATGGCCATTTTATTCAAATCTCTCAAGAAGTAATATGACAGGTTCATCATTTTTATTCCTRAAAAATGATGGAGGAATCGTAAGTAGAAAAGGAAAACAATGGAATAACATCATTCACATGTGATAAAACATTTGAGCATGAGTAGAGACTCCATCCACTAATCAACTATCCAATCCCTAGGAATACCCTTGGCCCAATTGGGATATTTGTGCTCTAGTTTCAAGAATTGATTGACATCCCCTCCTGTAATTAATTTGTTCTTGAACCACTTTTCACCATTAACAAGGAGATTGTGTGTTGATGTTATTGAATCCGTTGTGACCTACATAATCAAATTAGCAATTTGAACCCTCTTTCCATCAAATCCTTCAATAAATGCATGAGCTACACCATAATGATGGCCATCTAATTTGGTGCAAAAATCAAGAGACTCAGGGTGAATATATTTCTGGATAATCACTCTTGTCCACAAGTTTTCTGTCTTGAGCAGTCTCCAAAAATATTTTGCGGCCAAGGATCTTTGGAAAACGAAGATATTTTTCATCCCCCAAACCCCCAGATATTTGGGAAGGGTCGTTGCTTTCCATTTGACCTAGGAGGGAAAACCTCATCCTACGCACCAGTCCATAAGAAGCTAAAACACATTTTTTTGTCCTTTTCCAACACTCCTTTCAGTATCCAAGCAAGTGACAACCAGTAGAATGGTATGGTTTTGAAAACTAATTTTACCAAAATCAGTCTCACTTCCCATGACCACCATTTGAAACTACATAATTTTAGCCTTTTTTCCAGGTTAGCTAACAACCAGGACCAATATACCTTCTTGTATTATTTTGGATTTAAATGAAAACCCAGATACTTTAAAGTGACATGAAATTCTTGAACTGCATAGGGGAAAAGGGAGCAGTAATGGATCAAATCATTTGCCTCCATATTTTGGACCAAAATAGTGGACTTATTTGCATTGATTATCATTCTTGTCTACCAACTAAAGAGATCTAAAATCACCACCAAACTATCAACATCTCGTCTCTACCCATTGCAAAAAAATAAAAACATCATCGAAAAAGAGTAGATGAGTAAGATTTAGTGTGGGTGATATAGAGATGTCATGGAACTCCCCCTTTTATTTTGCATCAATAAAATCTCTACTAAGGCCTTCAGAAACCAAAAGGAAAAGGAGAAGAGATAGGGGGCATCCTTTTCTAAGGCCTCGTTCAACATGGAATAAAGGATGCGTTGACCCATTGATGATAACTACAAAATAGGTTGGTGTGATACATCACATTACCCAATTTATAAAAGGTACTTCAAACCCCAGGTGTGTAAGAAAGATTCAAATGTATAACCAGTTGACCCTATCAAATGCCTTAGACAAATTAATATTTAGAACTGCACCTTTATATTTTCATCTTTTAATGGAGTGGATACCCTCCTGAGCCACCAAAATAGCTTCACGGGTTTGCATGCCTTCAAGAAAACCGAATTGTTCCTTGGAGACTATATTGTATAGAATAGTTTTAATTCTTTTGTAAATGACCTTTGAAACCACTTTATAGATACAGTTGTAGAGGGATATTGTTCTGAAGTCGTCAAGTGATTGGGGGGAGTCTAATTTTGGAATTAGAAAAATGAATGTGGAGTTAATGGGGGGGCATGCATATGTCATTCTTTGCGATATTCTGCTGCCACCTGCATAATGTCCTTTTCGATGTGATCATAAAATCCCAAGATAAATTCTATTGTCCAGTCGTTCGGGCCAAGAATTTTTTTCTTTTGGAAACTATGTAGGACTTCTTGTAATTTTTTTTCTGATATATCCTCCAACAATTCTTTGTTATCTTCTTCATTCACAAAACGAGGAAAAAGTTGATCCAATCTTACTACATCATCTATATTTTCTCGAGTATCTTCCCGGAATTATCCCATCAAAAGAGGTGATTTTCCTCCCTGAGTTATCTGTGAGGCTCCAAACAGTATTTTATATTTGTCTTCCCTCTCATATGCCTAGGATAATTTAGTATTCTCATCCCCGCTTTCCATCAAGACAACTCAACTATTTTTCCTCCATAATTCTTCTCTTTCTTCCAAAAAGATTCTTCTTTTCTTTTCCAGGGAAGTTAAAGCCTCTTTTGATTCCTGGGAAAAGTAGCCTCCCCCATCAGACTCATAAATATCTTGAAGAGTTTATTCTATGTCTGTAAGATGTTTCTCATCCTTGGTTCTCTTATTGAATTCCCATTTAACAACATCCTTTTTTACTCTTTTAAGATTATCCACAAACTGGATTGCATCCTTCTCCTCTAATTAAGCATCATAGGGAATCCATTCTAATTCCTTTACTAAATTGGTGAAGATTTCATCTTTAATATAGGATGGATTAAACTTGAAAGGACTGGCCAACTTCTTTGTCTCACCTGCTACTTATAGGAAGATTGGGAGGTGGTCCAATTCACCCCTTGCTCATACCCACTTCCTGAGTTGGGAAGATCATTGCAAGAGCCTCTTAGAATCATAAACCATTCAATTCTATTTGTTATTCTTTCATCCCCAAATCTGTTATTTTTCAAGGTTGGAAACAATTTAGTTGGGTTTATATCAATGAGGCCTTTTCCTTCAAGGATGTGTATGAATAATTCATACAGTGGGTCTAGTCTCACTCTAGGACCCCACACTTTTGCATCCCCCATAGAGAAGTTAAGATATCCACCCAAAATAAGGGCCTCATTTTGTAAGAGGTATTTTTGAAGAAGAGCCTCACAGAAATGAGTTTTTCCCTCATAAGTTCCATATACATTGAGGATCATGAAGGCCACCCCCAGATATTCTATAAGAACCTCCACTCCTAGTCTAGAATCCAAACCCCAAGAATTTTTCACTTTAACAGCCTTAGAATTCCAACTTATTGACAGTACTCCAGAATGACTGTTGGAATCCATCTCGATGAATTTCCAAGAAGTAAGGACAGATTCTAAAACTCAAGATAATGCATCCCCTTCCCCCATTGTTTCTTGGAGTAGTATTACATATGGTTGGCTAGATTGAACCAACCTTTTCAAGGCCAATTTTTTGGAAGGGATCACCACACCCTTGCATTTGATAGAGAGCAGTTTCATGGATCAACCCTCTCATGGGGTTTCAATGCTCTAAGTGACCCCAAAATTGACCTTTGTTTCCCCACAACCATATCGACCATTGCTCTATTTTGTGCAACTGAAAGATGTGATTTTCTCCCCCGACCATAGAACCATTTGGAGGCCACTAGATTTTTTCCCAAACCACTCGCCGAGAGTAACACTTAGTGTGAGCTTGAATTGCTCGATTCCTAAGATGATAAGAAATCATTCCATCCTCTGTATCTCTAGAAGATTATTCTTCCTCCATTAAATTTGGAATAGGTTCAACATAATTTTCTAAGGGTGAGGAAGGGAGAACTAAGGAGAAACACAAACCCAGGAAGGAGGGCACATTCAAACCCTCGATAGAGGAAGAATTTTTTTTCATAGAATCCAACCAATATTTTCCAATAAAATACAAGGACTGAATCAAAATATTGATGGAATGAGGGGCATTATAGCACATACCCTAAGAAGAAGCCTCACCCAGACTCAGGATAAAAGTTGTGGCACTGGCTTGCGGTGACATATGGTGATCCTCCTCCAATGCATGACAAAATTTGGGTACCTACTTGAGCTCAGGAGTCGCCCCTTTAATCGAAACACTGGAACCAATTTCCTTAGAAATTTTGGTCATCGGTCCATCCTTAAAAGTCTGATGAGGAGAGTTTTCCTTCATTGTCATGGAAGACAGAATTTTCCTGGACGAGTGAGAGTGGAATCTTGTGGAGTGACCCTGAAAGGGCAGCTGATAGTCACTAGCCACATGTCCATGATGATGGCACCGCCTACAACGAAAGGGAATCCCTAAGTAATCCAATTTCTACATATAGGACGCATTTTCCACCACTAATTCCATTTCCTCAGGGATATCTCCCATGACATCGAGAAAAACCATGATGTATGCAACGATTAGTTTTTCAAATGTTAGGAAAGACATATCTACATCTAGAAAAGTTCCCAGGGTGTTCTAAACCTCCTTGAAGCATTCGTTTGACCAAAATTCATATGGAAATCTAGGAAGGCAAACCCATATTGGAAATGTGTCCATCCTTTCCTTTATAGTGTCGAACATGGGTGCACATTTATTGAATGGGATAAAGGAGGAATCAATGCTCCAGGGATGCTTGAGAACTCTGTCCACATCATCTAATTTCCTAAACTTGGAAAGAAACCAATCTCTAGCCAACAGTTGTGTCAAGGGCATATAGCCTAGGTTTTTGGACCAATGAGTCTCAGCCCAAGATTTCAAAGTGTTCAGACTAAACCTCCTTCCATTTTATCTCCCCACCACAACCAAATTAGCCATATCCACTACTTTGGACATAGTGATATCCAACCTTAGAACTAATTTAATTGGTTGTCTTGTCGCCTTGATACATTTGTTCTTGTTTCTGCTCGGACTGTGAGGAGATTTTGGACTTCCTATGAAGCTTGAAGTAGAAGACTCGCCAACATCCTTATCCACAAAGGTGTTTTTTGTTCCTATGCTTTCAGTCTCTTTCTCCAATTGACTGGTGTGTACTAACATGGAGTCAACAAAACTAGTAGAGGTTGGATAACCCCCAATTGTAGTAGGATGTGTAACAGAAGGTGAGAAAAAACCCGAGAACGCCCCAGTCTTGTGGAGAGTGTTATTCCAGCTTGAGATAGGGAACTCTAGAGGACCCTCTTCTTGAAAATGATTGATTTGTAGAAAGGAAATAAACCATATATCATGAGCTAAGTTAGGGGGAAATGGAATCTTAGGAAACAATGGAATTTCTCACCACTGATGGTTGGAAGTGAAGGGAGAAGACAAGACTGGAAATCCCCGTTAAGAGTTTTGGGAAAAATATGACCCTAGAACCAAACCCGAACCCAAACCTCCTGATGAAAAAAACCACCAAATCTTAGCTCTCCTCTAGGCACGAACCAAAACCCTTCGCTCGCCATCTTGTGGATCAAGACTACAGAGGAGTCCACCTAGCACACCATTGGTTGCGACCATATCAGGGCCCCATCCTATCAATCCAGGGAGAATTTCACTAGCTCTTCCTCAAATAGGAACATAGAAATGGAATCCTCCATCCTCTACTACTGGTGACCTAACAACCAAAAACTGAAACTGTCAGCAGAATCTAGGAATATCAACCCTAGATATCGGTCAACCTATGGCCTACCCACATAGGGTTTTTGCAAAAGCCATCTCTCACATTTTGAATTTTGTTTTATTTCCTATATCTCATTGAATTTGTGTTATGTATGCACATGCATTTGAATAAATTTTCATTGAATTTTGCAAGATCATGATTCAAGATTGAGATCGGAAGCACAAGATATTCCACAAATCCAAAAATGTCACAATATCTTATCATGAGAAAGATACTGCAAGAAGATATTTGATGAAAATGGATAGTTTCTTTACCCTACCAATAGGAAAATGTCATCATCTAGCAACCATCTTAGGTCAACAGTATTACACCATGAATTGGATCTCTTTTATGACACCCTAGTAGTATATGGTTGTTCAAAATGTAAAGGGTTGAAGAAGAACCCTCGACGTGTCACATTGTCCCATTATATTAATGATCGACTACCCAAATTTGATGGCCTAATACCTCCCACTACGGTCAAGAATCCAATAGGTGATATAGAAAATACATGTAGGAACACTTCCATATGCTCCTTTTTTTTAAATTTGGAAGCCATATCAACTAAGTTTCATCCTAAATTGAATAACCCATCTCATTCTATTGAGTCAACGGAGAGTTTTAGTGAGCCAAAGTGTGATATAAATACCACCCAAAACATCTCTACTGGGAGATCCAAAAAGTTATATGATCTGAGAGAAAAAAATTCCAAGTACACACCAAAGTCAATTCAATTGTTGGAAGGTAGTGATGACTTCCCTCTTCCTATCAATCTACAAAGTAAATACCAAACTTGTTACAACTAACATTTGTGTGGCTCTTGGTTGTCTTCCATGCATGTGCCCGATGTTGGAACCAAATTCTCTTCTGTGGTAATATTTATATGATTTCCAAGTCTAAAATAGATGTTGCAAATATTGGGTTGGTCATCCTTTCACATGTATTTGTTCCTCCCAAACAATCAATAACACTTATGCCATTTTGTGGTCCTATTTATAGTTGGTCTTCTTACTTGAATATTGTTAAATACAAATATAGAATTTTCATGTATAGTATGTGCATGAACGGTTATGCTTCTAGAAACTTTAACAGGAAAAAACCATTATATATCGATGGTCATCCAAAAGTTCATGGGAACATTGCAGGGTTCATAAATAGTTGTAGGTACTCATTATTTAGTGCAAATTGTTCCTTTGAGGAATACTCCAATGAAAAAAAAATCTTTATGAAAAAGAAGGTATCTAGAGTTTTTGTTGTGCATGCAATATGTAATTTGTCTCCTGGTGACGAGTTGTTAATAAACTATAAATTTTGTAGACCACCAATCATTTGTAAAAAATGCCTTGCATTGGATCTACCTTTAGACGTCCCCTTGGGGCATAAGAAAAAGATGATTGAGTAATTGTATTTTTGGATTTTAAATGGAACTAATGTAAATGTATTGCTTAAATAGACATTTTTTTACAAAGTGGTTGGTTGCATGCTTATTATTGGGAAAAAAATTCCATGCTTCTAATAAATTTTTGGTATAATGTTTGAACATACTAAATGCACCGGTTTACTAATATTATCGATGTAATGTTCAATATTTTTACAATCAAGATTATGACGATGAGTGACCTTTCTACCATATACTGTTGCACCCCACTATAATGTCAAATCAATAGAATGCTATTAAATGAGCATATCTTATAGAGGAAGCATACCCAACATGGTTGAATCAACCACGTGTTCAATTCCCACTATATCCTAAGTCATCAATTCAAAAATTCTATAGTAACACTAGTTATTCACATTTTGGGGATGAAGGAAATGATATAGAGGTTATTATGGATGATTTCTTACAGGATACCCAAGACATGGAGGTAATTTTGTTATATGTATTCTAGAAAAATGAACTAGGGGATGACATTGATATTGTTGATACCTTCTTCGAAAGCCTGAAATATACTTCCACCACCTCTCTCTTTGTATAGGGCTCAAGGTCTACCCAACTAGGTACAACAATGTTATTGTGCAACTTGAAATAAATGTATGGTATGTCAGATGTGTGTTTCTCGGAAATTTTGAGGTAACTATCCATTAAGTCCCCTAATGTTTTAAGGAATCTTGTCACACATGGAAGGAAGAAAATGTTTGATTTTATGCATGCTTAATAACATTGTACATTTATATTTCCCACTAATTGTAGGTTACTCAAAGATAAGGTACTTTTGAGTGATAATGTCATTCCTAATAGTTGTGCAGAGGTAAAGAAAATGATGAAAATGTTGGGTGTTGAGCACATATCATGCCATGCATGTACGAATGATTATATTTTGTATAGAGAAGAATATATGGAAAAAAAAGATATGTCCATAATGTGGGAATGAAAGGTACCATAAATCAAAAAACAAGGGTAAGAAACATGGTCCTCCTCATAAGATATTCAGGAATGTGCCTACAATTCCAAGGATTCAAAGGCTCTTTCATTCCAAACAATTAGCAATGTTACATTGGTGGCATGCCTCACATAGAAGTGTTCCAAGAGTTATATGAATCCCATATAATTCATCCATGAAGCATATAGAGGATACATGGAATGATAAATTCAAGGATGAAGTACAAATCCTATGATTGAACATAGTCATGGATGGAGTTAACCCATATTCCTTCCAAAATATTAACTATTATGTTTGGAAAGTGGTAGTGATCAATAACAATATGCCCCCATGGTTTTCCATGAATAATGAAATTTGTATGCTATCTCTTATAGTCTAGGTAGAATACAAGTAAAGAGAATGGATTTCTACCTGCCTCCAATTGTTGATCAATGAATTTAAGAAATTATGGGAAGTGATACATGTATATGATGTATCAAGACCCATCTCAATGGAGAGGTATTTTACTTTGTATGTCATACGTTCATACACCACGCACAATTATCCAGGACTAGGAGTTTTCTCTAGTAGGCATGTTGATTGATTTGTTTATGTATGTAATGTTATTTGGCATACTTAATTTGGTGCAACTATATCAACTATCTTTTTGAAACTAACATGCTTTGTATACAATAACATCACAGGTATTGTAACAAAAGGGTATCATTGATGTAAATGTTGCAGACCTTTTATAAAGGCTAGGTGGTCCAACCACCTAAGAAATCATGTGTACGACTGCTCGAGGGTATTCCTCCCAGAAGACTACCCTTATAGAAGGGTTGCATATGCTTTCAATGGTAAAGAAGAGAGAACCCAAAGACCTGAAATAATCACATCGATATATTGGATTAGGGTATATGACACAGAGAAAGAGAAGGATATGGAAAAAAATTTGATTCAAATGGGGAACTTGTGTTTGATGATCCTAAATTTTTTGACACCTATGTTGAGAAAATTCCCATTGGGATGAAAGGGAAATCTGTATTTTATGAGCTTCCATATTGGGAGCATATGAATATTTCCCACTTACTAGATCCCATGTATATATTAAAAAATGTTTCATCTTCTTTATGGAGGAACATATCTTCAAAAAAAAGAGACACATTGGTTGTTAGGAGAGTTCTTATTTCTTTGTATACTAAAAGGAGACATTGGCTAAGAAAATAAAGTAAAGGAGAGATCGTCCCCTCTCAGTCTTTTAAAGAAGGTGATATCCCATGGATTTTAAAGAAAGATGATCTTTCTATGGAAAAGGATGTTATATTGGGTGTGAAGAAATGTTCTTCATATGGGTCAACACTACAACATTGCTTCATTGTAGGACTTTTTCAGGGTTGAAATCACATGACCATTTGAACCTTCTAAGGGTATGTATGTTGAATACATGATTCTTCTTCTATAGTGTAGGTAGCAATATATTGTGCGCTCACAATTTTATGGAAATTAACGATGTGTGTTTCTATAATGTAGTGTCATTATCCTTTACTCATGAGTGTTGAAATATTGTAACTACGAAGAATATTCTACTTATTATTGAATTATTATCTTATAGATAAATCCCCTTTTGTGGATTGATCATGTCGGGACTTATGTATGACCAAATCCCCATTTGTGGATTGGTCAAACCCTAATTAAATGATGCTAATTGAGAATTCTTCCCTAGGGATAATTAAAGTGGCTTTAGCCACTAGTTGGGGAAGTTGGCCCTGCCTAATGAAGAGACACCACTCTAGCGCTCCTCAACTAATATAAATAAGAGAGGCTAGCGCCTCATTCTCACACTCACTCAAGTCACTCATCTAGTGCACAAGTTTGAAGGAAGTTGCAGTTGTTGGAAGAAGGAGAGAGAGGTGCATTGCTCAATCTTGGATATTCTCTAGTGTTTGGTTTATTATCTTGGAATTGTATTGGAAATATATATTAAGAAATTTTTTGTTGGATTTTCGCCCCCATGAGGGTTTCCCAGGATAAATGTTGTGTAACTTGTGATTGTGTTTCTTTCAGTGATCATTCTTATCATATTATTGTCTAGTAAATTGAAAAGAACTTAATAGCATCTCTAAATTTAACATGGTATTAAAGCTTGACTGAATAGAGAACCTTTCATTGGGTAACCAAAAATGTCATTGTTGTCGTACAAGAAAATTAGGGTTTTTTGTTGGAAGAGAATTTCATCCTAAAAACTATATAGGGAAGTGCGCCCTAGCCTAGTGAACTCAATGGAAACTTGAGCGCACCTTTTCAGTGGCCAGAGCCTCCGAAAAGTGAAACCCTAGTTTTCACTAATACCAGAAAACTAGGAAACCAAAACGAGTACTAGAAGTACTAGTTCAGATTTGTGTAGGCTCAGTTTCAAGGGGAAATTTTTGGATTTTTTGAAAACAAACTACACCATCCTGCTCACCTCAGCCAAGCGCACCTCCTGGTAAGTTCAAATTTAATTTCTAATCACTTTCAATTTTTGGTCATTTTCCCAACTCCAAGTCAAGATTTCTGCAAGCACTAAGCTTGTTGACAAGTTAGAAGGTGTGGAAAACTTCCATTCCTATAAGTATAGGATTGCACTCATTCTTGAAGAGAATAAACTTGCAATATTCATCAAGGAAAATGTACCATAACCCACAGATGCTACAGCCAAAAGGATATGGTTAGGGCCAAAAGAATCATTGCAGACTCTATTAAAGACCACTTGATCCCTCAAGTGTCTTCTAAGAATACTCCAAAATAAATGTTTGATTCCCTAACTAGAATGTATGAAGGAAGGAATATCAACCGGAAGATGAATCTGAGAACCCAACTCAAGAATACAAAGATGTAGAAAGGAGAAACCGTTCATGATTATTTCTCTAGGGTTTCTCAATTCAAGGAACAACTAGAAGAAATTGGATACAACCTAGATGAATATGAACTCATAATGACAACTCTTAATGATCTCACAAGACCTTGGGATGCCTTCATCCAAACTATCTGTGAAAGAAGGGAGAAACTCCAATTTGACAATCTTTGGGAAGAATATGTTCAAGAAGAAGCAAGAGTAGCTAACCGAGAAGAAGTACTACTAAGGGATGAATATAAATCCCTATATTCTCATGCTAAAGGAGGAAAGATAATATCTGACTTCCAGAAGGAGACCCACCTACATAATGAATCTCACTCCCCAAAGAGATTCACCCATTTCCATAAAGAATCTCACCCTCCAAGGAGATTCCAAAAGTTTCAGAAAGGTCAAAGAAGAGAAAAATATTTATACTCTTATCAATGTTACCATTGTGATAAGATGCGACATATTGCTAAGAATTTTCTAGCTAGAAGAGAAGAATAAAATAAGAGAAATAACGAAAGACACCATGCCCATGCAGTTGAAGATGATGAGCCACCCACAAAGATGATTAAAGAAAAGATTGAAGACTATGCTTTATTCTCTTCCCTCTCAAGATTTGTGTCACCTGGAGAAGATACTTGGATCATAGACAATAATGTTTCTAAGCACATGACAGGTCATAGAGACATCCTCTCTAGACTTACAGAAAATAACTTTCCCCAGAAATTTACACTTAGAGATGATTACCAGTACCCTATCAAAGGAGTAAGATAATCCACTTACAAACTTGATTCAGGGACCCCGATGAAGATGAAGGATGTACTATATGTACCAGGTTTGACGAAGAATTTGCTTTCTATCTCAACTTTAGATAATAAAGGCCTCAGGGTTGCATTCATAGATGGTGAATTCCTTATGTGGCCTAAAGGAAAAACCATAGAAGATTCAATTGTTATTGGAACAAAAGAAGGTGGCCTATATAAATTAAAAGGTCACTCAGATGCAGCCTTGACTCACTCCACTAAGATTCCATGTGAAATTTGGCATAGAAGACTAGCTCACATCAACTACAAATCCTTACCATATGTAAGCAAGGTAGTCACATATCTACCAGAATTCAAGGTGGATCATGAAGGTGTGTGCAAGGGGTGTGCACAAGGAAAGAACATAAAGAATCCTTTCCCGAAGAGTGAAAGTAAAGAAGAAGGATTCTTGGATCTCATCCACTCATATGTATTTGGCCCAATGCCATCAACCTCTGTTAGTGGGTATGTATACTATGTGTCATTTATTAATGATTATTCTCGCAAGACTTGGGCTTAGGTTTCTTGGAATCAAATCCTTGATAGAGAATCTCTCTAAAAGAAAAATCAAGATACTTGGGTCAGATAATGGAGGAGAATACACCTCAAAAGAATTTGTAAGATTTTGTATAGATGTTAAGATTAAAAGGGAGCTCACCACTCCCTATAATCCCCAACAAAATGGTGTAGCAGAAAGAAAGAATGGAACTATAATGGAAGCAGTGAAGACTATGATCCATGATCAATATCTTCCAATGCACTTATGGACTGAAGCAACAAGAACAACAGTGTATGTCCAAAATATATTATCCCATAGTGTACTTGGATTCAAAAACCCCAAAGAAATGTGCTCCGAAAAGAAGCCATAAGTAATCCATCTGAAGATATTTGGTTGTCCAGTGTTTGTACACATTCTAAAAGAAAAGAGAACCAAGTTTGATCCTTCGGGAAAGAAGGGAATATTTTTTGGACACTTTGAAGTTTCTAAGGCCTTCAGAATTTACATACTAGGTTTCCATCATATTGAGATCAGCAGAGATGTAACCTTTGATGAAGATGAAACACTCAAGAAATCAAGGATATGCCATCTTAAAGAAGTATATGAAGAATATCATGTAGCTCCCAGAGTTGCAAACCCAGTGAGGGAAGTTACAAATAGCCTTGATGATGAGATTCCAGAATATCATGATATGATAGAATCTCAAGAACCTCCCCAAATGATGATCTCTCACAGGAGAAAGTCAGCTTGGGTAAGGGAACTTATTGAAGATGGAGAGAAGTATGGTTCCCTAGAAGGAACCATGAGACAAGTCAAGAAACCTAAGCCATTCTCCAGTTATATGGTCTTGATGTGTGATATCATAGAAAAGGAGCCTACTTGCTTTGAAGAAGCCATTCAGAAGAAAGAATGGGTAGATGCCATGATAGAAGAATAGCAATCCATTATAAAGAATGAGGTATGGGAAATAGTTCCCAGACCAAAGAATAAAGATGTGGTATCTTCCAATTAATGGTTATACAAGATAAAAACATGTTGTTGATGGAAGTATTGAAAAACATAAAGCAAGGTTTGTAGCTCATGGATTTTCTCAAAAGCAAGGAATTGATTACGAAGAGACATTTTCTCCTGTAGCTAGATACACTTCTATCATAATCATCATAGCTCTTGCAACCAAGATGAAGTGGAAGTTACACCAGATAGATGTGAAAAGAACCTTCTTAAATGGTGTTATTGAAGAAGAAGTGTGTATAGAACAACCTCAAGGGTTTTAAGTTGAATATATAAAGACTCATGTCTGCAAGTTGAAGAAGGATCTGTATGGATTGAAGCAAGCTCCTAGAGATTGGTATGGCAGAATTGACAGTTTCCTGGGGAGCTTGGGATTTACCAAAAGTAAATCTGATTCTAATCTTTACTTCAAGGTTATCAATGATGAGCCAGTTATATTGTTGTTGTATGTGAATGACTTATTCTTAACTAGAGAAGAAAATATCATCATTGTTTGTAAGAAGAAGCTCATTGTATAATTTGAGATGAAATACCTACGCACGATGCACTATTTATTACGTCTTGAAGTTTGGAAAATCCCAGAGAAGATATGTTGGAAGATTGGTTGTTGTCATTGATGTCAACCCTAGTCATGGGTTTTGGACCGCAAGATTGATGAAGGTATTTGGACATGAAGGAAAATGCACATGCAGATACAATACCCATGGATGGATAGTATACATAATGTTGTTTTCGGTGGTATGTGGCACATCACATGGATCCTCATGGTTGAGGAGAAATGAATTTTTGAAGATGACAAAGTGAATTGAAGAAGGAAGTACATGTAGGCCCTGAAGATAATTAAAGAAAAGAATTACAAAATAAGA
>SNQJ01S0012257.1:72534-87737 GCA_010110895.2 Picea sitchensis | reverse complement strand
TGCATGGTGTATTGTGGTGTATTGGTGTAACTCTTATACTATTGTTCATTGATCATTGGATATAGTTGAATGGTTTAAGTATAAGTTGAAAAAGGTTTTAAATTGTACTTGATATTGATTCACCCCCCTCTCAGTATCAACAAGATATTCCTTAACCAAGGGAAGTATTCAGTTGAAATACTGAAGAGGTTTGATATGTTGGAATGTAAATCCATGAACACACCCATTGAAACAAAGTTGAAGCTCCTGGTTGATACTTCGTCAGAATTAGTTGATGTTATGATGTACAGATAGATATTTGGATCGTTGATGTATCTGATGAATACCAGGCCAGATGTATGTTTTGTTATGAACACCTTGAGTCAGAATCTAGTAGAGCCCAAACATGTTCACCTTGTTATTGCAAAACATGTGATGAGATACCTCAAGTGTATGTTGGACTTTTCTCTCTGTTATAATGGAGATCATGACTTTAGACTGGTCGATTATACTGATTTAGATTGGGTTGAAAGTGTTTCTGATAGAAAGAACACTTTAGGATGTTGTTTCAGTCTGGGGTCATCCATGACTTCATGGCAGAGCAGGAAGAAATCTAGTATTTCTCTCAGCACGACAGAAGCAGACTAAATTGTTGTATGTTCTGTCAGTTGTGAAGCCATATGGATTTGGAAGTTGTTGGCAGGTCTATTTTATCTAGATATGGAAGCAACCGTGATTCTATGTGATAACCATATTTTCATAAAGATGACAGAGAACCTTGTGTTCCATGACAAGTTGAAGCACATATAAATCCGGTATCACTACATTCGTGATATGGTGCAGAGGGGATATGTAAAGCTTCAATATGTTGGCACATATAAGAAGGTTGTATATTTGTTGACTAATCCTCTGTCTCGTGTAAAGTTTGAATACTTTCGAGACAAGCTTGGTATAGTCTGAAAGGACCTCCTTCGAAAGGGGGAGTGATGTTGATGATACTATGGTATCTTGAACAACAGTGAGTAGCTCAGTTAGGATTTTATATCCTAGAGGATTGATCATCCCTGGACAGATCTCGAAGGTCCGGTAAGGAAGGTCTGTCAGAGTACCTATGCATGTATATGCCATTTGTGGTCAGTAGTGGTAGCTTTGTTAGTATTGTTATAATCCTAGGGAATCTTATGATTCTTGGGAAGATACTAAAGTTTCGGTAAGGATAGTCTATCAGAGTACCATGATGTAGCTCCATTAGGATTTATATCCTAGGGAATCTTATGATTCCTAGGAAATCCCTAGGGACTTTCAAAGTACCAAAAATTGTTTTTAAACTTGCCTCATTCTGTTTCTATATGATGATGATTATGATTTTATCTCATCCTCTTGTTGATGATGTTGTTGTTCCAGCCTCGTGTTGTGGTGATGTTGTTGTTCCAACCTCGTGTTGTGATGATATTGTTGTTCCAGCCTCGTGTTGTGATGATGTTGTCACCCCAACCTCGTGTTGTTGATGATGATGTTGTTGTTGTTATATATTTTGTGCTAACTGATGTTGATGTTTCAAATTCCATCTCCATGCTGTGAATGATGATGATGATTTTATTCTAGCTACATGATGTGAATGATGATGATGATGTTATTCCATCTCCATGTTGTGAATGATGATGATGATGATACTCCAGATCCATGTTGTGAATGATGATGTTATTGATGATGAGAAGAACTTACGATGATTTATAGATATTTCATTCAATGTTCCAGATGTTGTTGATGTTGCTTCCCTCTCTCTCTCCTGATGATGTTTTAGAATACCCTTCTTGTTAAGGGGGAGAGTTGAAATATTATAACTACGAAGAATATTCTACTTATTATTGAGTTATTATCTTATAGATCAATCCCCTTTTATAGATTGATCATGTCGGGACTTATGTATGACCAAATCCCCTCTTGTGGATTGGTCAAACCCTAATTAAATGATGTTAATTGAGAAGTCATCCCCTAGGGCTAATTAAAGTGGCTTTAGCCACTAGTTGAAGAAGTCAGCCTTACCTAATTAGGAGACACCACCCTAGCACTCCTAAGATAGTATAAATAAGAGAGGCTACTACCTCATTATCACACTCACTCAAGTGACTCATCTAATGTGCAAGTTTGAAGGAAGATGCAGTTGTCGGAAGAAGGAGAGAGAGGTGCAATGATCCATCTTGGATATTCTCTAGTGTTTGGTTTATTATCTTGGCATTGTTTTGGAAATCTATATTAAGGAAGTTTCTATTGGGTTTTCTCCCCCATGAGGGTTTCCCATGATAAATGTTGTGTACCTTGTGATTGTGTTTATTGCAGTGATCATGCTTATGCTATTGTTATCTAGTAAATTGAAAAGAACTTAATAACAGCTCTAAATTTAACAATGAGTGCTTGTGTAAACCATGAATTCCCCCAGGACCTATGTTGTGCCATACAAAAATTATTTTCATTTGTACATTGGATCACATCAAAGAATATTCATTTGTCTAGCATTCCATGGTGGCGTGGAGAGATAGTTGAGATTGTTTGTATATTTGAGAAGGAACTGCCCACAAGTTTTATGGACTTGCAATCCCATATTCTAATTCACCTACTTTATGAGGTTGAATTAGCTAGGGTTCTCTCATGTCATTGGATTTTCTTCTTTGAGAGCTACATGAAGAACTTGAAGGGGTTTGTTTGACAAAGGGAAAAACCAAAGAGCTATATGGTGAAGGGTGTAATGTTTCCATCCTCCAATCCATGCCACGTCACACGAATCCTTCCAAATATACGCTGATACATCAAAGAGTCTAGTGCGTAGTTAACATTAAACTGCACGGAATAATTCGAGGAAATGCATACAACCCAAACTAGTTTATGCCACACCACATTCCCTCCTTATTTATACAGATATAACAACGGAAGTAACTTGAATAAAAACTATGCGCCAACGAAATGGAGCACTTGAATATCACAATGTACATAACTGTTTCAATTCTGCTTGCAAGTCTTTCTCACTTGTGTGCGCAGACTATGTTACAATGCACACATTGAATCCATTCATTTAAGCATACACCTCACTTTTTTCACACACAGTAAATATAGCCTCACTCAAGAAGCTCTTGACCAGTTACCAAGACTATCTTAACAAAAATTACTTATAAACTAGCATAGTCAGCAAATATGAGTACTATGTTAAATACTCACATCACACTTACAGAGTATACAAAACTAATAGAATAACATCTATTAATCATATAMAACATTATGAAATAACATATCATAAAAGATACAAATGAATAAGCACGTAATAAATAGAGAAGCACATAAGAACACTTCTCTTCTATAAAAATTCACCAACTACACGTGTGACTTGGATGTTCCTCCCAACCATAGACATTGTTGCTCATAATATTTCAGAAACAGGTCACCCCCGAGCTGGGGCTTGAAATCCACCAAGGTAAAATGATTCCTAGTGCCAATCTATGATCTAACAACAGTTGTATTGCTCAGTCCAAGGTGTCGACTGTTGCAACTAGTATATAGTCCATCATTCCCAACATGTTTGTCCCATCCCAGGAAGTGTTCCCCTTCTCTGCTCAACATTCATTCGGCTACCCCACTTCCCTTCCAGGGATTCAACAACATGACAAAACAGGAAGTCTCAGAACACTGCAACTAATGCCCAGTGCACTTGGGAGAAATTACCAGCTAATCTCTCACCTGGAGAGATTTCTCACAGGTATGGAAACCTACCTCTTGGACAAAATATGGGCCTCAAAACCCGCTTCTTTAGTTATACCAAGATTTTCCAAAGCACTGGGTTAATAAAAAATTACAATAAATTACAACAAATACATGTATTCCTTCACAAAGGAAATTTGGTCTAAAGGGTTTTTGCAAATGAGTGACCTTCCTCGAATTACACTAAGTCCAACAATATATATTGCATGCCTTCAACTCAACACTTGTCACCTTCATAATTACCTTTATCCACTTGGTGACTCGTTCCCAATCCCTCGGGAACTTAGGATAAATAATATATTCGTAAAGTTACACTTTTTGGAAATATTATTAAAATATTCTCCCTCTTTTCTCTTTTTCAGTGGAGTTCATCCCACTGTCTCTTTTCATATGAATCGGTTCGCACACAATGATGTAATTATATTAATAACTTGAGTGTGATACACTTTACAATCATAGGTGCACTGGCCTATTTTCGTCCTGACTCACTAGCCCAATAATTGCACATGCTCTCCGACCTCAAAACTTATACATACATATATGCATCGCAATCATTCCCACACATTTACTTGTGTGCACATGACTTTGTGGACTATACACACTCTCCTTTAATGMAAAATCCACATGTAGTAGCTCAAGTATGCACAACATTATGGAATGTGCACACATTTTCCATTATAACCAGCCTCACGCACTCTACAAGTGTGTGTAGTACAAAAACTTGGTATCACGGCTCACAAGCCTATATGATTCATTACATTCACACCTATTTCCAACGTCTCACCAGCCTATATGGATCATTACATCGCACACTACTCAGGTGTGCGAAAACAAAATGGCTCACCGGCCTATATGCACAACTACAAATGGGGTTCATGTTAGGGACATTACATTCCCCTCCCCCTTATTTATTCATTGTCCTCGGTGCATTATATACACATATACATACAAAACTTCAAAAAAATCAAATAGATGAGGGCAATCTGCTTACATAGCATCCTTGTGCTCCCAAGTTGCATCATTGGGACCTTACCATGCCCATTGAACCTTTACCAACTCCATGGATCGATTCTAGAGTTGCTTGAATTTCCAGTCCAATATGAAAACCAGTCACACTCAAAAGTCTCCTTTTGGATCCACCTGAATCACATCCCAATCAATGACGTGATTAGCATCAGGTACATACGTCTTGAGCAATGACACATGGAAAAAATTATGAATACACAAGCATGCAGGAAATGCAAGCATATGTGCGACAGGACCAATCCTCTCTAGGATTTCAAATGACCCACAGTAACATGCTGCTAACTTAGAACATTTCCCAAACCTCAGGGAACTATGTCTTGCTTTTACTTTTAATAATACGTGATCCCCCACTTTAAACTCTCGGTGGGTTCTACCTTTATCTGTGAAAATTTTCCATCTGTCTTGGGAAGACTTTAAATTCTACCTTATCTTCACCACATGCTCTTCCATTTCCTGGAGCAGATATGGCCCAACTACTGCATGATAAGATGGGTTGTCCCAACTCACTGGCGTGTTGTGCTTTCTACCATAAAGTTCCTCGAATGGGATCATCTTTAAAGATGCTTGATACCCATTTTTATAAGTAAACTCTACCAAGTGAAGGTAGTCTTCCCATTTTGATGGTTTATCCATCACATACATCTTAATAATATCTTCAATCACCCGGTTTACCCTCTTTGTTTATTCATCTGTCTCGGGGTGATATGTTGTGCTAAAGTTCAGATTTGTTCCAAATCCTTTGAATATCCGCTTCTATAAGTTCAAGGTGAACTTGGAATCTCTTTCAGACACAATTGTCTTAGGTACACCATGTAGCTTAGCAACTTTGCGCATGAAAATATCAACAATGTTAGTTGCCTTGTGTGTTGAATTTCCTAGAATAAAATGGAAAACTTTAGTAAGCTTGTCCACCACCACCATTATATAATCATGTTGCTTTGAAGTCCTAGGAAACTTAGTTATAAAATCCATTGTTATAACTTCCCACTTCCACTCAGGTATGGGAAAATGTTGTAACAAATCAGTTGGATTTTTTTAATCATCCTTGACCTTTTGACATTCAAGGCATCTGGGAATAAAATCGGCAACTTCCTTTTTCATACCTGGATAATAGTGTTGCTTATTGACTGTGAAAATTGTCTTCTTGTAACCTGGATGTCCAGCATAAGGATCCTTATGCATCTCTGACAATATCATACTTTTCAATTCTTTATCATTTGGCACATGGACTTTGTACCTATACATGAGGATCCCATCCTCTCTTAGCTCATAACCTTCCAAATTCTATTGCGACATACCTTGTTGTAAATTTGCCTTTATGTCAATATAGTGTAGATATGATTTGGAAAGTTCTAAAATTCCATCGCACAAATATGTGTGGTACATGCTAATGACTGTAGCATGCATCTCACGCACCCCTCTATTGAGTGCATCAACCACCTTTTTCTCCTTTCCTCTGATATGCTTTATGTCGAATTCATACTCATTGAGGAACTCTAACCACCTTCTTTTCCTGGCATTTAAACTTAGTTGTCCAAAAAAATATTTCAGACCACAGTGGTTTGTTTTCAGCTCAAATATTTTACCCATGAGATAATGTCACCACATCTTCAAAGCATGCACTATAGCTACCAATTCTAAATCATGAGTGGCATAGAGCCTTTCATGTTATTTTAGCTTCCTTGATTCATATCATACCACATATCCATTATGACTCAAGACTCCACCAAGTCCTTCCTTGCATGCATATGTGCGCACAATGAAGTCTACATCATGATCAACAATTCTTAAAATTAGTGCACTTGTCAACAAACTCTTCAAGTGCTAAAAACTCCTTGCACAATATGGAGTCCATTCAAAATGAACACCTTTCTTCTGTAGGAATGTGATCGGATATGGAATATTATAGAATCCTTCAATTAACCTTATGTATTACCCTACTAGTCCCATAAAGGATCTCACTTATGTGACATTTCTTGGTACTGGCCATTATTCAATGGATTTTATCTTCGCTAGGTCCATAACTATTCCTTACTCTAAAATGATATGACCCAAGTAATGAATCTATCTCTGGTAAAATGAACATTTTCTCAACTTAGCATAAATTTGATGCTCCCTCATTACCTGCAACACCATCCTCAAGTGGTGTTCATGCTCTTCTTAATACTTTGAGTAAATAAGTTTTTCATCCAAAAATACAATGACAAACTTATCTAAATAACTTCTGAAAACTCCATTCATTAAACACATGAAGATAGTTGGTGCATTTGACAACCCAAATGGAACCACTATAAACTCATAATGTCCATACATCATTCTGAAGGTATTCTTACTAATATATTCTTCCTTAATTCTTACCTAATGATATAAAGATCTGAGATCAATCTTGGAAAATAACCTTGTACCCCTTAGCTAATCAAATGGGTCGTCTATCCTTGGAAAATGATATTTGTTCTTCATTGTTACTTTGTTCAACTACTTGAAGTCGACACAAAGTCTCAGCATACCATCCGTCTTCTTCATAAATAAAATTGGCACACCCCAAGGCGACACACTTGGGCATATATGCCCCTTCTTCAGAAGCTCTTCAAGTTACATATACAACTCCTTAATTTTTGGTGTACTCATCCTATATGGAGTCTTGGATACAGGCGTTTCCCCAAGCATCAAATTTATAGATAAATTGACATCTCTTTTTGGTGGAAACCTCAGTTTCTCCTTAAATACATCCTTGAATTCCTTTAGTACGGAACAGTCTTCAACACTTGGCACTTTATCCACGTTTACCTCCTCTAGGTGCACTGAAAATACTTGACATCCTTTCCTCTATCTTTTATTCAATTGTGAGGCTGAAACTTCTCTGATAGTCACATCTCTTGGAATTCCTTGAACTTTTCTTAAGTTTCCTCCCTCATACAAGCAATTAAATGCCTTAATGTAACAATCTAAAACAACATGATGTTCACCCAACCAATCCATACCAATGAGAAAATTATACGAGCCCAAAGGTGTAATATTCAAATCATCCTTTGTGTGTAGTCCATTCATCTCTATTGTACATGCCTTGACCATTTCGTTAATTTTCCTTTTTTCTCATGTAGCTAACTGCACAAACCAAGTTGTTTCAATCTTACTTCTCGGAAATTGAAAACTTTCCACCATTTTAGGATCTAGATAACTATGACTAGCTCCTAAATCAATTAAAATAGCAATAGGTTGGTCATTAAGGTTACCTCATTTGCGATTGAAACTCATCTTTCTTGTTATCTCACGATGCGTAAATCCTAGGTAGTACACTTCCACCCATGTCTTCAACTATTGCAGTTTGTCATACACTATGTGTAGTCCTCGCTTTTTCGCCTCTTTGTGGGCACTCTCTAAACATGTGATTTCTACCACAACCCCAACATTGCATAGGTTTGTGCCTTGGTCTTTGTCCCACTGAATCATTCATTCTAGGATTTTTGGAAATTGGTTGTCCTTGCCCAGTATTTCTAAAAAATTGTGGCCTATCCCCTTTCTTTCTTTGTTCCACCTTCCTTTTCATCTTATCTTCCCAAGCCTTTTGGAAATTCGGTCTTCCCATTTGATGATCATAAATACATTTAGCACACCTTATTGTTTCCTCCAATGTATTAGTGTCATCATATTGTATCTTGTCACTGATAAAATATGGTATCCCACTCAGATACCTTTGAATCTTCACTTGTTCATCCTTGATGAAAGGAACATATTTCAGCAACTCTAAAAATCTCCTTTCATACTCATCAATGGTTATGCTTCTGATCTTAAGTTCAAATAACTCCTTCATTTTCTTGTCATAATACCTCTTGGTTAAATATTTATTTTCAAAATATCACTTAAAATCCTTCAAGTAACCTTATTTTCATCAATGTGTTGCACCTGCACAAACTGATCCCACCACATTGATTTTTTTCCTTTATGTTGATAGATGGAAATTCTCCCTTCTACCTGTGCAAAATAATTATGTAGTTGGAATTACTTCCTCATACCTAGCATCCATGTCTCTACACCCTCATCCTTCTTATGATCACCATCAAAGGTAGGAGTCTTCATCTTATTCATTTCTCCTTGTAGCTCATCTACCCCAATCCTCCTCTTATGCTTCATGTTAGGAGATGGACTTGAGATTCTTCTCACTTTCCTAAATGATGGCTTTGGCTAATGGTGATATTTCCTATTAGCATCCATTGCTTCTCTTCTTCTCTCATCATGAGACATGCGAATTCTTGACCTACTTGACTCTATCTCCTTATTCATTTTCTTTTCTATTATGTCCAATCTTTGCATCATCTTGACATTGAAGTCATCATGTTGCTCCTTGGATTTCATAAGCCTTTCGTTATCATATTTATAACATTGGACATCTTTTTGTAGTCCCTTTATGGTTTCTACCAAGTTTATGCATTCTTCCTTGGATTTTGTACCATCAGCACCCAAACCGACATACAAATCCTTGAACTCATCATCAGGACTGTAAGTCCTCTACGTATCTTCCATGATTTTGACACTCTATAATGATTATGTATTGTTCTAATCGTTGATAATTATACAAAATGTGCAGAAAACAAGATTTGTTAGATGAATTCATGAAACAACTTCATGAAAACTCTGCACCATCTTATCAGAATCCTTTCTTCTAATTCCTTGGATTTTTTAACATCCCAAATGCTAGAGTGCACATTGTGCATCAATACTTTGCATGCATCACAACTCTGCACCGCGCACCTATAGATTTTGTGCATAATAGCTCTGCACTGCTTGACACCAATACTTAACGCACACATCTATTTCATTATAATTGTTGTCCCATACAAGTCCAATGTTGAACCAATTTCTCTGATACCATAATGTAACTTCCCCGACCTCCCAGGCTAGGCCAAGTCACACAAATCCTTCCAAATATGATTCGATACATCAAAGAGTCTAGTGCATAGTTAACATTAAATTGTGTGGAATCATTCGAGGAAATGTGCACAACCCAAAATGGTTTACACCACACCACATTCCCTCCTTATTTATACATATATAATAGTGGAAGTAATATGAATAAAAATTGTGTACCAACCAAATGGAGCACCTAAATATCATGGCGTACATAATTGTTTTGATTATGCTTCCAGGTCTTTCTCACATGTGTGCGCAGACTACATTCCAACACACATAGAGAATCCAATAATTTAAGAATACAGATCACTTTTCGCACACATGGTAAATCTAGCCTCACTCAAGAAGCTCTTGACCAGTTACCAAGACTATGTTAATAAAAAATACTTATAAACTAGCATACCCAGCATATATGAGTATTATGCTAAATACTAACATCAAACTTAGAGAATAGACAACACTAACTGAATAACATCCATTAATCATATACAACATTACGCAATAATAGATCATAACAGACACAAATGAATAGGCACGCAGTAAACAAACAAGCACATAAGAACACTTATATTTTATAAAAAAACACCAACTGTGTGCGTGAATCAGACATTCTTCCCATCCATAGACATTGTTGCTCATAATATTTCACCAGCAGTTCACCCCCGAGCTGGGGCTTGAACTCCACCAAGGTAAAAGGATTCCTAGTGCCAATCTATGGTCTAACAACAATTGTATTTCTCAATACAAGGTGTCAACACCTGCAACTAGTCTACAGTCCCTCATTCCCCAATTGCATGTCCCACCCCATGAAGTGTTCCCATTATCTTCTCAATAGTCCTTTGGCCACCCCACTTCCCTTCTAGAGCTTCAGCAACAGGCCAGAATAGGAAGTCTCAAAACACTGCAACTAATTCCCAATGCACCCAGGAGCAATTCTGAGTTAATCTCTCCCCTGGAGAGATTGCTCACATGCCTAACAACTCAACTCTTGGAAAACCTACGGGATTAAAAACCTTCTTCTTCAATTATACCAATTTTTTCCAAAGCACAGGGTTGAGCAAAATTGGCAATAAGTTACAACAATATATGTATCCCTTCATAGAGAAAATTTCATTTGAAGGGTTTTCCCGAATGAGTGACCTTCCCTGAATTACACTAAGGCTAGCAATATATATTGCATTCCTTCAACTCGACACTTGTCACCTTCAAAATTAACTTTATCCACTTGGTGACTCGTTCCCAATCCCTTGGGAACTTAGGATAAATAATATATCCATAAAGTTACACTTTTCGAAAATATTATTAAAATATTCTCCCCCTTTTACCTTTTTCGGTGGATTTCATCCCCCATCTCTTTTCATATGAGTCAATCCGTGCAGAGCGATGTAATTATATTAATAACTTGAGTGTGATACACTTTACAATAATAGGCGCACTAGCCTATTTTTGTCCCGGCTCACCAGCCCAATAGTCGGATAAGCTCTTCGGACTCAAAACTTATACATACATATATGCATCACAATCACTCCCACGCATTGAATTGTGTAAGTGCGACACTGTGGACTATGCACACTCTCCTTTGATGTGAAATCCACATGCACTAGCTCAGGTATGCCCAACACTATGGAATATGGACCTTTTCCATTATAACCAGCCTTGTGCACTCTTCAGGTTCGTGCAATACCAAAACTTGATATCACGGCTCACTAGCCTATATGGTTCATTATATTCACACCTATTTCTAATGGCTCACTAGCTTATATGGATCATTACATCGCACACTACTCAAGTGCGCGAAAAACCAAAATGGCTCACCAACCTATATGTGCAACTACAAATGGGGTTCGGATTAAGGACATTACAAAGGAGTACATAGTATATAAGTCATTCTATTATTTCAATGATTACATCAAACATTTTGACGACGCACCAAGGGAAGTGCTTTGGTATGACCAATGGAATGAGGAAAAAGGGGAAGGGGGGCTACTCCAAACGAATGGAAAAAGGCGCTTGATAAAGAATAAGTCACTTATCTTTTGTAAAATTTGTACATGTCAACTATTTACACTGAATTTAATAATATACATTTGATCTCATACTATTCATTTTGAATTATTGTATACATCAACAAATTTATAAATTGACGCCATCAATAAATTCATTATTTACAACATGGAGGCAATGCAACAATGGATCGAGTTGTATGAAGGTAAAATAAGGAGATGGGATAGTGACGTGAAATCATTTATACGGTTGAATGGTATAAGCATGCCTTATTCTGATCATTTAAAAGAAAATATGCCAAAAATCTATCCCAATAGTTGGGTGGATAACCATATTGCAAAGAAATATGGTGTGTCTGGTCATTACCCATGTGGAGAAGAGTTGGATGCACTAGACATAGGGATCTGGTGCAACAACTCTGTAATAACATCTCTAAGTACCACGTTCAACTTATAATATTACACATTTGAATTGTAACATATATTATGTTTTTATTAATGCTTAGGTTATTAGACACATGACACCGTCCTTTGTTCACATTTTTACAGGTGCATTTGTTCCCATCTATGTGGGCATGTGGATATCATTTTCTCACTCGGGATGTCGATGATGGACACATCACATAAGATTGTGGAGTGCAAGTTGAGTTCAACCAATCTAATCGTGCTAGCCACTGTGATCAAAACTTAATAAAGGGGAAGTTAGATTACATTGGAAAGATACAAGATATCATGCAAGCAGACTTCTCATCTTTTCAATGTGTTATTTTTATTTGCAAGTGGTGGGATACTTGCAACTAGGAAAATGTAAAGGGAGATTGTGATAGGTGGATATGTATTAACTATAAAAATTGTGGGTTGAAACTAAGCAGCTTTATGTTTTCTCAAAACATAGAAACCAAGATTTTTTTTACCTAGATGTGTTGTATGGGAAATGGTGGTTCATACTGAGACGTGATCCAAGATCAAAACATCTTTTTGAGAACAACAATGTTATAATGCCAAGCAAGGAAGATAATCAGGGCGATGGCAACGAAAAGTTATATGTAAAAGTTTTGTTTCAACATTTATATTGTCGATGTGTCATTATATTATGGGTATCTATAATTGGCCAATTATGTTTTTTTCTTCATTTTATAATGTTGGATATGAAAATTTAACGACCATTTTCAACCATCATATTGAACATACATTACATAGTACAAGCATAAAATGTGGTTTTGATATATTTTTATTGTCATATTTATTGTTTATTATAGCAAATTTATGTTGTATTATATTAACATATGTTTATGTTAACTTTTGAATTACTAAGCATTAATTGAGATATCACAAAGTTGACGACGTATTCATATAATACAGTAGTAAAGATATAWTTTAAAGTATATTTTATTTAAAAAAATAATGATATTAAAAAATCAAACCTCATATTTTTTATTGTTTGAAAATTTTAAAATTAAAATAAATATATACTTACTTTGATGGAACTTCAATGGGAAATTCCAACAAAATAATTCTTGCAACATCTATTAGTTGTAGAATCACACTTGTGGTAATGGAATTACCAACATGGATGGAATTCCCAACCTTAACTAATGCAACTATCATGGCCTTCACCTATTCCACTCCATCCTTTAGTTTTCCAAACATATAAAATTATATTAATCATTCTTTTTACATTCTCCTTGAAATAAGTGTCAATATAGGAAGGAAATAGAAATTCTAAAAGAGTTTTTTCTAAAGCCTAGTCACAATTAAGAAAAAAATTATTATGTATTAGGATTTCATTGATAAAGTAACAATCCAAATTTTACTATCCAAGTTGTTACCATTGAAAACAAAGATTTATATCCTAAAAAAGGGAAACCATCATTTAACTCATGGACAATTAATACACTTACAAAAAGAAGAGGTTACAAGTGATAACAAAATCGCCAAAACATTACAGTCCATGCTAAAGCAACGATAAAATCATTTTGTTTATTATGAATACATTGATGCATGTACACCCATGCTAACCAAATCTAATACTTAAATGTCCTTATGAGAAGATTCATAAAGTTGCTAGTAGAGAAAAAAAATCATAAAGTCATTTAAAGCAAATTATGTATATTAAAATTCATTATTATTAATGATTTCATTTTCATATTTAATAATTTAAATTTGATTAAATAAATTTAATTAATTATCATTTTTAATATAACTACTATAAATTTAATTATGAACAATTATTATAACATTATCATTAAAATAAATGAAAAAATAACATTTCATAAGAGTAATTATTCAAATTACCCCTAGGGGTGTACATCAGTTGGTTCAAACCTCACTAGCCCATGTGTCATGCTTTGGGTGTGTGATGCACCTGGAGGTTATAGTGGTAGCGGTCAAAATCGACCCTTTGTCACGTGAGTATGAGACCGCCTAGTTGTCGATTCCTCCAATATTAAAAAAAAAAAAAGAGTAATTATTCAAATTAATTTTTTCATTCATTAACCAAAACCAATATTTACATACATTTTAACACAAAATCAATGAAATGTAATACTTAGCATAGTTTTTTAATACAAGATTCAAGTGATACATACATACTTTTACATATTTTTTTAATAGAAGATTCATAAAGTTTGCAATAGAGTTAAAAATTGTAAAACCATTTCATTTAAAGTGTATAGATCAAAATTTATTATTATGTATTATTTATATTTAATAATTTACACTTAGTTAAATAATATAACATATTGTAATAGTTGAATAATATAAATTAATAAAATCTTTGGAAAAATAAAATATAATAATTATGATTTTAGTAAACAATTATACTATATCTTTGTCTTCTAATATTTGAATAATAAAATAGAATTATTATTATTAGTGAATAATTATATCATAACATTATTAGCATTTTTTTGTGTGACTTACGGGATCGACAACTAGTCGGGCATGAGGTCGTGTTATCCGATTGCTACCACCATAACCTCCATGTGTGCCCATGATGTCCCATATACGACACAGAAGGTAAGCCATGGTTTCGAACGGGTGACTTCACATAACGGAGTGCCTTAACAGTACACTATATCGCCAACTTCCCTACACCCCGAGGGATATCCTATCGTTATTATTACAATATATGAAAAAGACATAATTATTCAAATCATAATCATTTCACTCATCATATTTATGTATTTTTTTTGTAAACATGTTTAATCAACATATTGTGTCTTGCTAGACAACAAACAATTCACCTTGAAGAAGAGTTAAACATTATATGACAATAAATGAGTGATACATCTCAAATTTAATTTAAAAACAGAGAAATCATTAATAATGGTAATCATTAGCGTACTCATAATACATTTTATAAATCAAACAACAACAACATAAACATGATATAAATATTACAGGAGTAGTTTATTAATGCAAAAGAAAAATATTACAGAGATATTTTACAAGAGAGTTTCTCACAATCGATCATCGGCAAATGACCCTCCATGCTCTTTAAATATAGATCATGGACCAATCGGGTGTTAAGCCACA
>SNQJ01S0012257.1:60343-71176 GCA_010110895.2 Picea sitchensis | reverse complement strand
AAAGTTGTCCATTTTTTCGTACCAAGCTCGGGGAGCTTGCTTAAGACCATAAAGAGATTTCTTAAGACGTAAAACAAGGCTAGAGTCATTCTCGACATAGCCAGGAGGTTGTTACATGTATATTTATTCTTTCAAATCTTCATGAAAGAAGGAGGATTTAACATCCATCTGATGGACCTCCCATTTATATGAGGCAGCAAGGGAAAGAACAAGGCGAATGGAATTCATTTTGGCTACAGGGGAAATGGTTTCATTATAGTCAATTCCTTCAACTTGGGAAAATCCTTTGGCAACTAACCGAGCCTTGTGTCTTTCAACACTTCCATCTAATGCATACTTAGTTATGTAGACCCGGTTATATCTGACAAGTTTTCTTCCTTTTGGAAGAGGTACAAGATCCCAAGTATTTTTTGCCATTAAATAATGATACTATTCATCCATTGTTGTATCCCAATCTGGATGACTTGAAGTTTCTGCAAATGTCTCTGGATCATGAGTCTCTGAAACTTGAGCCAAAAGAGAAGAGGCTCGCTGGAACTGTGAACATGTCCGATGTTGATCTGAAGGATCACCGAAAAGATCACCAACTACTTCTCATGTTGAACAGACCAATCTAGTAAGAAGAGGAGTTGGTGTTGGTTCAGGTTCAAAGGACTCGTCTGGAGGAAGGTGAGTAGGAGGAGGTGGATTTTCATCCTCACTGTCATCATCTGAAGAAGAAATCAGAATAGGAGCAGAAGAAGGAACAAACATCGAAGATGGATCGCAGGTCAAAGAAGGAAAAAATGTCGAAGATGGATCGCAGGCCGAAGAAAGCACAAACGTTGAAGATGGCTCACAGGGGGGAGAAGGCACAATTGTCGAATTAGGCTCACATGCCAAGAGATTTTCATCAAATTTAACATCTCTTCTAATAATAATTTCATTACAATGTGGTTGAAGAAGTCTATAACCTTTGAAATCTTAAGAATAACCAACAAATATACACTTCTCACTTTTAGGCTGCAATGCTTTCCTTTTCTCATCAGGAATGTGAGCCCATGATATACTGCCAAATACACGGAAGTGACTTACATCTGGTTTAATTTTAGTCCAAGTTTCTTCTGGTGTTATACTTTTAAGAGCCTTTGTGGGAGTGTGATTTACTATGTAATTTGGACAGTTGATGGATTCCGCCCAATACTTTAGATTTAATCCCTTAGATTGGATCATACAATTAGCCATTTCTTTTAATGTGCAGTTCTTTCTCTCAACAACACCATTTTTTTGTGGTGTCTATTGAACAGTGTGTTGCATTTGGATGCCCTCTGTACTGAAGTAACTTGTAAAATTATTGTTCACATATTCGCCTCCATTATCTGTTCTTAACCTTTGAATTTGATGTCCAGATTGTTTTTCTACAAGGGCCTTGTAGGCCAAAAAATTGTCAAAAACTTTTCTCTTAAGTTTTAAGAAGTAAACCCAAGTACGTCTAGAAAATTCATCAATGAAAGTTAAGAAATAATTGCACCCAGAAAAACAAGGAGTATAAAGTGGACCACACAAATCATTGTGAACAAGCTGCAAAGGGTCTGAGGCGTGCCAAGAGGCACGTTTGTCAAAACTATCCCAATGAAGTTTTCCTAGAACACAACTAGTACAAACACCATCTCTGCATGAAACAAGAGGAAGACCATTCACCATCTATTGATTACACAGTTGTTGCAATGAGCGATAGTTTAGATGACCAAATTGCTCATGCCAAAGTTTTCTCAAGTCATTGCTATGAGCAACAAAAAACTGATGAAAAATGTGATGACCCAAAGTTGTCAAACTTGTACAACCTGGTAATATCATCAGCAATTCCAGTTGCAATAACATAATTAGGATCTTTTAGGTCCTTGATTACAACTTGGTGAGGTGAAAACTCTATGGTTTTACCTTCACCTGAATGAGTGATTTGATATATTGATAGAAGGTTGCAAGAAAGACTTGGAACACATAATACATTATTGAAATTACCATTATCTACTTGAATTGTTCTAGATCCCACAACACTAAGAGATCTATCATCACCAACAAATATTTTCTTGGCGTTACATTCATTTAGAGCAGAAAATATGTCTTTATCCGTAGCCATATTATAAGATTCTCTAGAATCAATAAGCCACTCATAAGAAGAAGAAGTAGAATTTGTATTGAAGGAGAAACCAGAAGCAGAAAGTGTATTTCCATGAGAAGAAGAAGAAGAAGTAGAATCGATACAGATGTTGTGCTTCTTCATTGTTGCTTCTAAATCTGCCATCTTCTTGAAACATTTGGACTCATCATGACCATCTTTATCGCAAAAGTCACAATGTCTGTCAGTCTTCTTATTTTTATATTTTTCTCCTTTGTCACCATTAGGAGCTGAAGCTGTCTGAGTGGGTTTGTGACCCTTATGTTTCTTTTTTTTGTAGTTCATCAAAATCAATAAACATGTCATATATACATCTCAAGTCAAATATACAACAATCAATATACATGTCAAGTACCATTACTAGCTAGGTCCACCACGCTCTAGGCATTAATGTCTCTACTACCTGATGTGGAGGGTATATCAGTACCCATGTCAAATAACAATGAATAAATTAGAGTCTAATATATCTCTCCACCAGGATCATGTGGAGGAGGAGGATCAGTGGATGGTGCAGTTGGTGACTGTTGAGATCAATTCATGCTTCTAAAATTTCCTTCCCCTTTCTATTTTCCCAACTTCTTTTTTTCCATTTCTTTTCCCTCTTCTATACCTACCCTTGTTTCCCTTTTTCATTTTTTCCCTTATTTTATCCCTTTCTAATTACCATAATTAGTCGTATTTCAAACAAATCGGCGGGTTCGTGGGTCTTCATCCCCATCCATTTTCCTATGCCACAAGTCTGACCAACCACCTTACTATATTATACTTAGACTTTTTTTTCAACATCGCGGGGTCGAGATTTCATCCTCCAAGTTATGTGATCTCCACTTTGCACCCAAAATTATGTGATCCTCATTACGACCATAAAAAAAWTTGYGGGTCCCAAGCCCATAAAGTATTTTATTTCTTYTGCATGCAAGTCTGACCGACTGCTTTTCTACACTTAACTTATTTCTGATCATCCATAACCGCGGGTTCGTGGGTTCCCAGGTTGGTGGGTTCATGAAAAACTTCATATTCAAATCTACTCTCGTTCGTCCTCGACATTCTCATGCTTTTTCCAATATGCATTAAATGTTGTTTAATGCTAACAACTTATTGTGCAAGCTCCGAAAATATAGTCATTAATGGCGAAAGACTCGAAGAGATTACTCATTAAATTGCATTAATTCTCTATTTTCCAAAGGATTATATTATTTCCATCTCTCTAAAAATATTTATTTCAAGTTATTATTCAGCTAAAAGATACTCTCGTCAACCTAATGGAAGCAGCATCTAGACAATAGTTCTATGGTGATACTTTAAATATCTTTGGTCATGAAGACCAAAACTTTCAGTGGTCCAAAGGACATTCATATTACTCCTCTCCTCCTGCACAGAAAGGCGTAATATGGGTATCCAGAATTGCTCGTGCAGGGTGTGTTCCTGAGGTATTTGACTGCAAATAACTTGTTGCATGGTGCGTTGAGAAGTATGTTCCAAGACAGAGAATTATACAACTCCAATATCATTCCCCCATTTCCCTTTCACCGCAAGTTTTTTACAAGATGTTGAAGCTCTCAGAGCCAACACTTACCTTTAAAGGAGAAGACTGGAGAGATTTTCTGAAGAAACATAACAATGGCTTGGACCTCCTTCCTAAATATTTGGAGAACCCTACGTCTATTCCAAAAGACATAACTAGGATCCAAGTTGATTATTTTAAGAAACCCTTTCGAGAGATTGTGTGGTTGTTCACCAGGTTGATAGGTCAGGAAAGCATTGCTACCATTTCTCGCATGATTTTATATATTTTATATTTTACAGTAAAAGAACAGGCTATCTTTGACTGGGAAAAATTGATTTATGTCTAAATCTCATCCCAATTATCACACTACAAAAGTGGAAAAAATGTCTTTATGACTTCCTATTTGGTATTTGCTATAGTATATTGTTGTCAATTTCCAAACTTGACTATAAGTAAGAGGGTGAACTGTGAAATAGATCTAGTTACCTTCTGGTATTAGGCATTGTGGAGACATAAGACCTCTCTGTATTTTTATGAAGTTTACAATGATTGTGTCTCAGTCTTCAAAGGGCTCTTGTTTGGTTAAAATACCCTAAGGATATCTGACCAGGCTAACAAATTCTTAGAGAAAAGGGGAATGATAGAACAAATGGAAAATCACAGTGTCATAGGGATATTTTGTTCCAAAGAAAATCCCTCTTTTCTTCTATATCATGTATCTAACAAATTGTTTATTACAGAGGTGGCAAGGCAATACAACTTATGGATACAGTTTTTCCATAAAAAAAGGAAAAAAACAATTTATCTCCTTGCCATGGAAGATTGGAGATTTCATTTTCAAAAACATAAACAAAATTGACGAGTTTGCAATCCATTTCAACAATGTGAACTTAAAGCATGCTGAAAATATTGAGGGCTTTGATCCTAATAAAATCTTTATAGAACACATGCTTTCAATGGGATTAAGTAATTCTTTCATCTAGACCACCTTGAATGAAGAAGAAGAAGGTAACAACCAAATTACTCTTGTACACGAAGCTGGTGACCTAGAGATAGTACTAGGTACTAACGAGGTACAAGAATCTAAATTAATTCTCAATTCAATGTTTCTAACAAAGCAATAATTTGACGAACAAGTTGAGATATTTAAGGGGTTATCAACTGAAATTTTTTATGTCATACTTGAAAATTTAAGTTCGGTGATCCATGTTACTTGGAGCCTCGGTGTGTATTTTTAGTGGTGCATTTTATTTTATAATACATCGGTCGTGGGGCATTCATTTTGGTGAGGGACACCGATGCATTTTATTTGTTAGAATGTGTTGGTGGGTTTTTTTGTGAAGATGATGCATGTTCTAAGACAGAGGCACTAGTAATGCACAACCACATTTCAGTGTGGGGTGTGTTGTGTAATTTTATATGCACATATAGCGGTCCTAACCATTAATTCACAAGATGCATCGTATGTGGTGCTTCCTATAAATTCAGAGGACGCATCACATCTAGGGCGAGTCGAATGCATGAAGCGCACCACGCATAAAAAAAAATTAATGAAAAAAATGTCAAATTTAAGGCCAATTTTAAATTTTAATATGATGAAAATTAAAATAAGGAGGTAACAAACAATTTTCCTGGTTTCTTCTCACTTAAAGTCATGGTTGGCTCGTAGAGGAAAAATGAAATTTTCAACTTTTTTCCAAAATTGGAAAATGTATGAAATCTATAGGCACACTAAGGAAGCAACATTGTAGAGAACTGCAAATGGGAGACTGGAGAAGGAGGGTGAGCATTGGTACTTGTGTGAGAGGTTGGAAGTACAGAAGGAAATGTGATAATGAAATTGAGTTTGGTATTTTTTTTGTATTTTACCCTATCGCGGTGAGCCCAACAATAAGATGCATCGGTGCATTCTTATGTACATGAATGCACTAGTACATTTTTTTTTATTTTACCCTATAGTAATGTTCCATACAGTTGGACGCATCGGTGCATTCTAGTATGAGTAACACACTAGTTGGATTTTTCATTATAAATTAAAAAACTCAAGGCTATAGTACTATTACTTGTGCATCGTTATTGTTTTTCAATGCGCCACTATTGTAGACGCACCCAAGTTGTAGGGTTTTTTAAGCGTGTTGTGGAAGGTTTTATGATTAAATTTAAATCATTTTTTTTATTGAATAACCATTTTTTATAACCTAATATGGTGTGTCATTTATACACACATTGGAGAACTTAATTTATCGCGGAGCATCGTTATGCATTTTTTTTAAATAAAAAATGTTATTTTAGCATTTTATATTAATAACGATTATCAATGCACTTTATTTGTTAAGCACTGAGGCATTATGTTTGTGAATGCACTAGTGCGTTGGGAAAATTGAGGTTCACCARTTTTAAAACCTCTACAAAAACTTTTGGTTGCCCGCCTCCACTAAAGAACTTCCTTATAAATAGATAAGGGATCATTTTTGGGTGGAGGTTCCGTAAAAACCTCCRCTACAAGGTGTTATCCTTGTAGTGTTGTAGTTATCTTACACACAACACAAGGGGGGATGTGAATATATTGTGGATTGGATATAGTGGTAGAATAGATCCAAAATCAGGAGACCAATATGCCTTATACAAGGCATACATGCAGTCTCGAGCAAGCCACCAATTCCTTAAATTAATAAGGCAATTGTTCACTGTCAAATTATTAATGCAATGAGTGGGATTAAGATGTATCAAGCTAACAATCCATCTCTATCTGTAGAAAAAAATTTGATTCCCAAGCCATTTTCCCGTTCAACATTTTTATAATCAATTTTATGCGGAATTATAAGTGGATTACACACAGGAAACCAAAACAAGAAAAACTAGAGCTAATGGAGATTTATTATGCTCAGTAAATTCATTACAAAGGGGTGAGTTATGCATGCTCAAGATTCCATTCATTATTACTCACTACCAACCCAAAATTGTAGATGGCCATGGCTCAGAGATGTCTTTGCTCATCGTGAATAGTCTCTCTGAATCCTTCATCCATTGATCCTTAAGAAGGATACACTATTCGAGCTCTCATCTATGTCCTCCAAGATTCCCAAGTTATATTTTCATATCCCTATTCTCCTATTCACTACAACCTTCATTTATTTTAATGGGCTACCTTTGGAAGGACAACCATCAAAATGGTTCATTTCCACTTCCAATTTTTCCAAAAACGAAAAATAAAATAAAACAAAGCATTCATGCTTATTACAAATTTACAAAATATTTTAGGTGAGGATCCAATTTGGATCATGTTTAGAGGGTACCAACTACAAATCAAGGTGAATCTCTTGTGGGAGGGTGTCCACACTTGTATGGAATCGAATTGTGCAATAATCCATGAGTATCCTTTCCTCAATAACTTTTCCATGCTATGAGAAGTGATAATTCCATGGGAACCAGATGATATCCCTTTAAGGGTATGTTTGTGCCATTCCTTAGTGAAGCTCGTGTATAAATTTTTGAAATCCATGGTGACAAGTCCCAAAGTGCATAACCATTCTTCCTTGAAAGCTAATGATCACAACTACCCATTTCAATAGCAAACATGTGAGTTTTGAGATGATACTCACCTATTTGGAGTTTCACATTTTCACATCAACCACAACATTTCATCATATCGGCATTGATTATCTTAATTCGAAAATTAGGTATAGGATGGGCATAACAATGGGTTTCTTTGACCACTATCCTGTGAATAAATTTTTGTTTGTTGTTGTTGTCAATAAATACTAACACTTTGCATTGAATTATGTAACCAATCAACTTCAATATTTGGGGTGCCATAAATCCTAATAATGCATGTAGAGAAATTTGGGGTTCCTTGCAAGGTGTTTTCCTCATCTATGGAATGGGTGGCATCATCCAAATTTGGTTCAGGAGTGTATTCAACTAATATGTCTTATAAGTGCTCTTATGGGGATACATCCATTTGATATAAAAAAAAATATTCACATTTTTTCCCTTTGAAATGTCTCTCATCACAGTTATAGAAAAGTCGGAAGCATTGGTGTTCTACCATCTCTTCCTAAGGTAACCGGTGGATTATCACTAGTTAAGAATTGGAGGGGATGGGGGTAGTTTCCATAGAGGGGATAGTGTGATTAGTGAATAAAGGTTGCTTGGTTTAGGCATTGATCACCATCTCAACTTCTTTAGCTCTTTCATGGGCTTCCAACCATGTTTTTTGGCACTACAACTTGATGTGTGCTCTAACTTCCTTATTGACACCACTAATATAACATTATTTTAAAAAGGAATCAAATAGGCCATCTGTATGGATTCCCAATTGTTCAAAAGTGGAAATGTAGTCAATAACTATGCTTCTTTGGTGTAATTTTGCCAGTCATCCCAATTAATGAGTGTCACATTCAAAACAAGCATAAAGGACTTTCATGAACTGGTTCCAAGCAATGCAATGTCCATAAGATTTCTTATACCACTGTCACCATTTCCAATGCTTTGAATCCAAGAATAAGAACCCCACTTTTAGTTTATGTAGGTCATTAGTAATTTCGTGGAGAGAGAAATAGTGTTCCATTTGGGTAATCCAACCCAAGGGATCAAAACCATCAGATTTTTTCATGTCTACATTGGGAAAGTGGTGCCACGAATTTTGATCTTGAAGTGTGGGTGGGTTGTATCTAGAAAGAGCATGTCAATGTCTTGCACTTCATTTGTTTAGGATTCCTCCTTGGTTGGATTGATATTTGTATCTAGTATCAGGATACCCAAGTGGCTACATTTCAGTTCCAATAGTTGACCTTGGGTGTCCATCCTCTCGAATAGTTTTTTACTCCAACATCAATGCCAAAAACCTTGGCATCAAGTTATCAATGCTTGGATTCAAGTTGTTGGTGTTTAGTGGGTAGCTCTTGGTGTTGGTTATCTATGTTTTCCCTGTTGCGAGTATGGACCATGGGACCACATAAGCTTACGTTGAATTGTTATTCCCAATTGCTCTTAGAAAATGACACACAAATAGTGTTAATCAACATTCCAATCTTGAATATTTTGTATGATCCAACCACAAGATATTGAACCATAATTATACCAAATAACCATGGAGTAGTAAAACAATTGTCCTATTGGAATTTCTCAAAAAATCATGAATCAATCGTGCTAAGGAAAACTTGATCACATCAATGCATGTTGCATAAAAATACAATAAGTGGCAAAAACATCAAAGTGCCCAAATTGACACTTTATCACAAGTAGTTGTCACACTCTTGTTGTTGTTGTTGTCACCCATCTAGTGTTTTGTTTGTCTAAGTCTACCATCTACATATTGTTGTTTCCCATTGGCATTTTGTTCATTTTTTTCGAAACTTGAAGTCTGACAATCATCATCAATACTCCCCCGGTCCACTAAAAGGTGAGACATCATGGGTTTTCTTGTAGGTTACCCTTAACCAATTTATCATTGTATCTGGTGGTTTTGGTTTACCACTAATCATTTTTTTCTCANAATTTGTACCATTTGGGATTCATCAACTCTAGTTTCAATTCAAGAAGACATTTAGAATTGGGCCCCGACCATGCCCAAAATCATAATTGGTTTAAAATATTCAAAGCCAACTACTTTTGCAACTTCACCATTTAAATATCTCTTTACCTATGTCTAAACTCAATAGTAAGACTTACGCCAAATGTTGGCTACTAGATGTCATCACCAAGCACTAATCCAACCATAGTGGAGTGTTCGTTTATGAACCTTATTTTTCTTTCGACATTTCTCTGAAAGATTATTTTTCTTCCCACAATGAAGGCAAGAATGAAGATCAAAACATTGATTCTCTATATGACCAACCCGATGAAAATGTTGGCATTTAGCATTCTAATGTTGAACTAAAAAAGGTGAAATGGAATATCCTTGAAGGAATCCTACACTAGAAGTGAATTGGTCCATAATAGTTGGGAATGTGAAATGTAACTTCCTTTTCGTATCCAAGTCATATTATGTGTTTGTTGTCATAGATTTCTTCCCAAGGTCTAATTATAGGTTTGGAAAGATTATTCTGAATTTGTTGCTTGAAAATCTATGGAAATTGATTTGTTGCATGGTGTTGCACCATTGATAGGTTTTCGTCAATGAACTCTTGAAGATTAGGTACTTCAGTTTCATTTGAATATTCATCTATAGTTTCATTATTGTGTTTATCATGTGTTGACTGTTGATTGGAATTTGGAATTTGAAATTGATGGACATCAAATTCAAATAAAGGATTGTTCTGAACAAAGACTAGTTCTGAATGTTGTAGAAGTTGTTTATTCTTGAACTGTATTTCATCATGTTGGAGATGTGACCGAGTCTGAAGAAGATCAACTTTGACTTGCGAAACTTATAAACAAGTTAGAATGGATTGAAGAGTTTATTTATTGATCGTGATTGTGTTGCCTTCAATTATGAGTATTAGAGTGTTCAATAATTCTAGTAATTCTTGACTTGAATCCATTTGAAAGACTGAATTCCTTGTGCAAATAGGTTTTGGTTCAATATGCTTAGTTTAAAACGTGTGATTGAATTGACAAAAAAGAGGGATTTTTACAAACACACCATTGACAATAAGACATGACAATTTTTATTTAGACTCGGAAATTGGAGGGTATTGGGTTCAACCAAGAATGCACCCGATAATTATAAGGCAATTCAACTTAATTTTGATTTGACATTTACATAAAACTATTGCAACTACCAAATGTTGGTGTAGATTTGAAATTAAATGCCAATATGATTGAAAACTTGATAACTTGAATATGCTTTGTTGAATGATCAAGTTCTTAGGACTTTTACTCTATGTGTGTATGGTTGACATAAATGTTTAAATAACATGTTTCAAGCATATTACAATGTGTCAAAACTACACACAAGACACCATTAAGCATTCAAAAAATCATCAAGACAGTTCTAGGACACAACTACAAAAGAATCTTTTTTTTTTGTTATAAGATGTGATCATAAAGTCTTCAACTAGACTTATTCTGTGAGGACCAATGGTCAATGTGAACCCTTGTAACCCCTTTTACAATTATGCAATAGTAACCCACATAATATTAGTTTTTCATGATAGTATTGGTATTATTCTTTTTTAAGGAAATAGACATGTTGTAAACAAAATGGTTGCCAAACACATAAAAA